>JAJJWX010002436.1:0-301949 GCA_023529315.1 Papaver bracteatum | reverse complement strand
ATCATGCCTTAATTCACGGCTGGTACAAAAAAATAAAAACTTTCCCTTTTGAGATTGTGTCATCTTACCGTGCATAAAAGACGATCTTGAGCTCTTCATTAGGGTATTTTGTCTTCGTCCGTCCTCTTTACAGGTATCGCCTCATATTTCCTTCTTCCTCTTTCTTTTATACTACTTTTTATACGTGCATAGATAGGATGGAACCTGATCATTATCCTCGTTATTTGTAGTGTATGATGGGATCCTCCAAGGACAACCCTGTCTTCAATTCTTCGGAGAAGACTTTCATAATTGGGTCTTCTTCCCATGAGGAGGCACTGGATAGACTTGAATCCATGTTACGTGAGGTTGGTGAGGTCATCTAAGACCTTCCTTCTATCTACCTTCATGAAGTTCAGGTGCGTGTTCGGTCTTTCCTGGGTTCAATGAGCATGGAGGAAAGACGGTAAAGCAAGGAGTAACCTTGGTGTGCTGAGAAGTACCGGCGCGGCAAAGACTTTCCTCGGTCCAATTTTATGGCGAGTCGAACTGCTCCTAGGTCGAAGCAACGGAAGACCGAGCGCGTGAAGCTTTTGGAGGAGAGCACCATGGTTCTCGGTCTTGATGCGAATGAATCGAAAAATCTTCTTCGGGGGGTCAATGAGAAAACTTTCGAGGGAGCATCTGTCGAAAACAAAGTTACCTCTAAAGTTGATGCTGAAGGTGTCGTTGGCGGTCATGGCGGCGTACGCTGGACCAGTCGAATGGGATATTTGTTGCCCGAGAGATTGCTGGGGAAAGTGCTTCGGGATGGGATGTTGGAGTTTCTGTTGCTAATACCGTTTAATGGGATCTTTGTTGCCCGAGAGATTGCTGGGGAAAGTGCTTGAATATATCCTTGACCAAGGGGAGCCGGGTCCCATACTTCGAGAGCTAGTTCTTCCCTTTCATTATTCCTGTTGCTTATTCGTTCTGATGTCCTTGTAGACTCCTCTTTACCAGTTAATGTTCCACTTGTCTTTTTTTTTTGAATGGTTGAATGAGGTACTTCGGTTACAATATGATGGGTAATAGTTTTCTGGGTTAGTTTGATGTATTTCTCGGATATCTAGAAAACTTATTCGGAAAGAGATGTATTACATTTTTTTTTGTCGGAAAAGAGATTCCGAGGAAGAATACAAACGGTGTATTCATCTTGAGGAAATATAAATATCAAGAGAAATTGTTGAAGGGAATACTAAAGGGAGCGTGACTGGGAAGTACATCATTTTAAGGAGTGGAGGCCCTGAGCCATCGTGAGTGAATTATCACGCCTTCAGGTGCGTCGGTGTTAATGAGCTTGCATTATCCTCCTAAAAGGACGTCCGCCACCAGATACGGTTCATATTCTCTCCCGTCGGGCGAATCGATCTGAATAGCCATTTTTACCATCATCTTCCCTACTTGAAACGAGTTTTCCTTGACCACCACATCTCCGATTGAAAACGGGATCCGATGTTGCTCAACCATTTGAGTCTTGGCTTCGTTTTTTTTTAATGGAAGTTTCCAAGCTTTTCACAAAGTGCTCAAATGGCCTAGCTCCCCATTCACATTTATTGATAGTTTTTATGCCGATAGTCGCGTCGAGTCCCCATGACGGGATGGGGAAAGGAATGACTGAATGTAGAAAAGGTTGTTCGGTCAGGCTTACTTGCGTTTGAAATCCATGATCTTTTGCATTTTTTTATGACCACTCAGGAGCGGGTCCTCCTTTTGTAGTCTTTTGCATTTTTTGTAGTTCCTTTGGTAGTTTGCGTTGATACGATAACTCTAAAAAAAAAAAAAAAAAAAAAATTCGGATCTTGTGATGAGACCAGTAGAGGGTCACTAAAAAAATGAACTCCTTAGCGGGTCTTAAAAAAAAAAAAATTGGACAAATTTTCATGGTTCTACGAGGATGCACATCTAGTTTCTATGGATGCTTTTGGAGAAGGTTTTGTGGGTACATCTTTGCCCTCACGAGACTACAACTCGTCCCAACACCTATTACATCATGACCTAATTCCATGACAATGTGGAATTTTCTATGTATTTGATAAGTGCAAAATATTGCATATTCATACACCTTTTCATTGGCACTTAACTCATCTTTCGCGCTTCAAAGTCATATATTATCCCAAATTCTACATTTTTACCATTTTCAAGAATAAATATTTGTATTAATTAATTTTGTGTTTTTAAGTACTAAATAAAGCTTGGAAGAATTGAGAAGACAAAAGAGAAGAAAGTTGGAAGTGTTGCAACCCGCTCGCAAGATCAGTGGCAACAACTGTTTACAAATTCATGGGATTAAACAACCCATGATCCAAAACCCAAGACCCAAATCCATTTCCACCTCACCCCCATTGGATTCTTTCCAAAACATCCACCTCACCCCCATTGATTCTTTCCAAACATCCACCTCACCCCATTGTATTCCATTTCATCCATCAATTAAAGAAAACATCCCCATTCTCTCACTCAATCACTCCCAATTTGTTTCCCACAACCAAATATATTCCATTCAATCCATCAATTAAGAAAACATGTTTTGTTGAGTGGATGCTTTCCAAATTTAGAATCCAAGTGCTTGAGGGAATTTTGTGTATAAATAGAGAGGGTTGTTGTGTTGAAAAACCATCCAAGAATAGCTTGTTCATGTTAGTTTATCAAATTTCAATTTTGTTGTAATGTTCTTCATGTTCTAATTTCATTTACTAGGGTTTAGATGAAGCCCTAATATCATTGGTATGTATTCATATCTTGTATCTTGTTCTTGAAAGTTTAGAATTGTTTAAAGATATAATTTAATCCAAGTTTTTCAACATCTTGCTCTCACAATGTATGCCATGTATCCATTGTAGTTAGAATATCTCTATGTTGATTATGCTACAACTCATGCTTAACCAAATATTGATCTTTAGATTAGTTGTGCTTAATTAGACAATTAATGCTTTGGAGAAATACTTTAGTTGTGATTAAATTATCCATTGGAGAAACACCTTAGTTATACTAGTAGACTTGAATCTACTATAAGGACAAGAATAATATTACAAGTTGAATGCATATCATAGGTTATTGGTGGATTTGAATACCCTAGTATCCATATTATCATTGTTTACATATCTTGTTATTTGCATCTTTTAATTTTATTATTTCAGTCACTTGAAAATCATATCGTCGTATCGACAAAATCAAACCCCTTTTGGTTACTCTCTGAATCAGGATTTAGAATCAACTTCTACACTCTCCAAGTCTCTGTGGTTCGACCTATGCTTGCCCTGTGTTGCTTTTCGACATTGTGCACTTGCATTTTATACATAGAAGTAGGTATCTTTACGAGCCTACCAAGTTTTTGGCGCCGTTTCCGGGGACTCGGTAGTGGTGTAGTTCATTTCTCATCTCCTGTCACTATTCATTTTTCATCTCCCGGAACTGTTCACATATTACTGTCACTATTCATTTCTCATCTCCTGTCACTATTTTTTTTATTTTTGCTTTTGCTTTAAAACTTCGAAACCCTAACTACCTCTTTTGAGCTCAACAGGTGCCGGAGTAGCTGTTGTAAAGGCGAAGGAAAGGAAGTGAAAGAAGTTTTTATTTTAAATTAAACAAAAAAAAAAAAAAAAAAAAAAGAGAGTTTATTTTATTGTATTAGGATTCCTCTACTCTTGTAATTTTCTTTCTTTTGCACTTTATTTTGGACTTTGGACTTGGACATTCTATTTTTATTTTTTATTTTTAAACCCTACGGAAGGGTATTATTAAATATCAACTGTTTGCAGAGAAGGACGGTGATTACAATATCACCTCGGCCCCTCGGGTTCGTTCATGACATAGGAGTCGTGGCCCGAGTCGACAACAACGGTTCATCCACCGTCTGGAACGGGAGGTAAGTTTGTCGAAACACTCGCGAATCCCTTGTTAGAGAGTTACTGTATTCCTTCGTTTGCATATATGTTGAGGAATTAAATACGGCTGCTTTATTTTCCTAGTAAAGGGCAAGGACTGGCCATACAAGATAAGGGTTCGGATTTCATCACCGTTCTCTTCTTTCCCGCCTTAGGAAAACGATACATACGCGAACCTAAGCTTTAAAATTTTGAATAGAAAAAGACCTATAAGGTAACGAGCTTAGTAGGAAAATAATTTGAAAAATATTGGTTACTCTTTAAGCATACTTCGAAGTTCATGACGGTTTATGTAAATTGAATGCGTGACTGCGCCGCCTTGTAATACGGTGAGGCCTTGGGTATCAAAGCTCTAGCATCTTCCCTCGCCTCTATTCAATTTACTTAAACTCGGATTGATTCCAGAGGGGTTTGCTCAGATTGTAACGAATTCCCTTTCGAAGGATTAGAAGCTGGTCTAGAAAACAATCTAAGTGGAGCCATCATGCTTTTTGTTTGCTAGAAATCAGTAGTTTTACTGTGGTGGAGTCATCCTTGTTTGTGATTGCATAGAACTTGCCTTCTAGGTGAATGGTTAACATGCTTGATGTGCTATCTAGGCTATGATTGTGTCTTTTAGAGACCATACACGCCGACTAGTTAGAATCAGTCAAGAAGAGTTAATTGAAATACATAGTTCTGAGGCAGACAATCCAAACCCATCCGAAACAATGGGAGAACCAGTAAGCCCAGTCCGTAGTCTAAAGGACTACATGTACCCAGCGAGGACAACCTAGTCCTCGTGCATTGTCTTACCAGCTATTGATGGACAATTTGAGCTAAAGGCAAGTATCCTCAATATGTTGCCTAAATTTAAAGGGGTTGAAGCTGAAAATCCCTACCACCATGTGAGATAGTTCGAGGAAATTTGTGGGACTCTTCGGATCAACCAAATGACGGATGAGCACCTCAAAATGAAACTTTTTCCTTTTTCTTTGATAGACAAAGCCAAGACTTGGCTGTGTGCTCAACAGCCACAGTCATTTCATACATGGGATGCTCTTACGAAAGAGTTCTTCAAAAAGTTCTTCCCAAATCATAAGACTACGACAATTCGTCAAAGTATGAATAGTTTTGTGCAATTAGAGGAGGAAACTTTGGCAAAATATTTGGAGAGATTCAATAAATTATTTCTCCAATGTCCTCACCATGGTTTTGAAAAATGGAGACTTGTGCAAATTTTGTATGAAGTCTTAGATGTCAAGAACCGAACTACAGTTGAGACCATATACAATGGTCAATTTATTGAAAAAAGTGCTGATGAGTCTTGGGATTTCTTAATCGAAGTCGCTGAAAAGACTCAGCAGTGGGAATCCCCCCGTGAACCAAATAGGATTACCCTTTCATCCAATGTTCATAGAATTGACTCTGACTTCGAAGGAAGTGCAAAGATGGCATCCTTGGCCAGGAGAATAGAAAAGCTAGAACTAGAAAAGAATGGAAAAAATAATATCCCTACTCTCCGTAGTCAAATTGAAATGGCCACTTGTGCCGCATGCCATAGTTCAGACCATCTAGTGGACACTTGTCCAGACCTCCATGCATTTCAAGAGTCTAAAACCGAGCAAGCCAATGTTTTGTACCAAAGGCAAGAGAACAACCCATATTCTCAGACCTACAAACCAGGGTGGAGAAATCACCCTAAACTTTCATGGTCTAAAGGGCCCGTCCAAGGGGGAACATAAAATAATAACCAAGGATACCCTTATCCTAGAAACCCCCAAGTGCAACCACATGTGCAGTACCCTGTAGATAAAAAGCCTAGCTTCGAAGAAAGTTTCGGTTTGTTGACCTACAATTTGGTACAACTCCAAAAGACCACAGACCAACGTTTTACAAGTCTAGAACTTAAAATGGGTCAAATTTGTGAAGCATTGAATGAAAGAGACAAAGGAAAACTCCCTAGTCAGCCCTAACAAAATCCAAAAAATGTATATCAGGCAGAAAATTCAACTCGAAATGAGGCCTCACATAATAAAGTAAATGCTGTCACCACTCTTCGTAGTGGTAAAGTTGTTGAAAACAATGTAGGTGTACCACAGTCGAGTGAGTCTACATAATACTCACCAGTGCATAAAATCCCACAGAAAACACCTATTGTTGAAGACAAATCTGAGAAACATAAGAATTCCCATAATTCTAATGTCTCTGCACCATCTCATGTACTTGTTGCTCCATTCCCACAAAGATTGGTGTAGCAAAAAGAGAGTATACGATCAAACGAGATTTTGGAAATGTTCAAACGAGTTAACATCAACATCCCATTTCTTGATGCAATCAAGCAAGTCCCTCGCTATGCTAAATTCCTTAAGGATCTGTGCACACAAAAGCGAAAGCTTCATGTGCATAAGCGTGCTTTTCTCACTGAGCAAGTGAGTGAAATCATTCAAAGCAACACACCTCCTAAGTTTAAAGACCCAGGTAGTCCAACTATCACATGCAAAATAGGTGACCAAACGGTTAAGAATGCATTGCTAGACTTAGGGGAAATTGTGAATTTACTACCATATTCAGTATATGTGCAGTTAGGTCTTGGAGAGTTGAAGGCAACACCTATAACTCTGCAATTGGCGGACAGATCCTTCAAAGTGCCACGTGGTGTGGTAGAAGATGTTTTGATTAAGGTTGATAAGTTTTATTTTCCTGTGGACTTCATCGTCTTAGATACTCAACTTGTGCAAAACCCCCGACAGTCACATTCCTGTCATTTTGGGACGTCCCTTCTTAGCAACGTCCAATGCAATCATTAACTGTAAATAATGGAGTGTTGAAGTTGTCATTTGGTAATATGACTGTGGAGTTGAATGTTTTCAATACTAGCCAGCAAAATTTAGATCTTGATGATGATAATGATGTGCATGAAATCAACATGATTGAAAGTTTGATTCAGGATTCGTTGTCTAGTAGCATGTCTGTTGACCCTTTGGATGCTTGTTTGAATAATTTTGACTTGGATTTGTTTGATGATGAATACATAAGTGAAGTTAATACTTTTCTTGAATCCACACAACTTATGGACACGACTAAGTGGAAATCTAGAGTGGAACCACTTCCACTCTTGGAATCCAAGTCTGTTCCCTCTCTTGTTGAGCCACCAAAGCTCGAACTGAAACCATTGCCCGATACTCTTAAATATGCATTTTTGGGACCTTCTAATACTTTTCTTGTAATAATTTCATCTGCCTTAGATATAGAACAGGAAAGTAAACTTTTAGAAGTACTTAAGGAGCATAAAGAAGCCTTAGGATGGAGCATCTCGGACCTTAAAGGAATAAGTCCCACTGATTGCATGCATCATATAAACCTTGAGGACAATGCTAAACCATCTAGGGAGATGCAAAGGCGACTCAATCCCAACATGAAAGAGGCTGTTAAGAGTGAAATTATAAAACTTCTTGATGCAGGTATCATATACCCAATCTCATATAGCAAATGGGTTAGCCCCATTCAGAGTTGTAAATTAAAAAGTCAGGAGTTACTGTAGTTCAAAACGATAAAGATGAGTTAATCACTACTCGAGTAACCACAGGGTGGCAAGTTTGCATTGATTATAGGAAGTTGAATGCAGTTACAAATAAAGATCACTTCCCTCTTCCATTCATAGATCAAATGCTTGAACGATTGTCTGGGCGTAGATTCTATTGTTTCTTGATGGTTTTTCTGTTACAACCAGATTCATATTTCACCCGAAGATCGTGAAAAGACTACATTTACATGTCCATTTGGAACATTTGCTTATCGCCGTATGCCCTTTGGGTTGTGCAACGCACCAGCTACATTTCAGCGTTGTATGATGAGCATTTTTTCTGATATGATAGATAACTTCCTTGAGATCTTTTTGGATGATTTCTCTGTGTTTGGATCATCTTTTGATGAATGTTTGAACCATCTCACAAGCGTGCTGATTAGATGTAAGGAAAAATATTTGGTGTTGAATTGGGAGAAATGTCATTTTATGGTGAACTCAGGCATAGTTCTAGGACACATCATCTCTAGAAAAGGCATTGAAGTAGACAAAGACAAAGTCGACCTCATTCAAAAATTACCGCAACCTCGCTCTGTGAGGGAGGTTAGATCATTTTTAGGCCATGCTTGTTTTTACCGTAGATTCATTAAAGATTTAAGTAAGATCTCAAGACCACTGTGTAATATACTCAGTAAATATGTTGCATTTGTGTTTGATGATACTTGTGTGCATGCTTGGGAGGAGCTCAAAACTCTTCTAACTTCAAAATTTCCCTATAGTCCGACCTCCAGATTGGAAATTTCCATTTGAAATCATGTGTGACACATCTGATTTTGCTATTGGAGCTGTCTTAGGTCAGTGAGTCGACAAACACCCCTATGTGATCTACTATGCTAGTAAGACACTGAATGAGGCTCAAATGAACTATTAAACAACCGAAAAAGAGCTGCTAGATGTTGTGTTCGCATTAGATAAGTTTAGATCTTATTTGATAGGATCTAAAATCATCATTTATACTGACCATGCCGCATTAAGATATCTTTTATCTAAAAAAAATGACAAGGCTCGTCTAATTCGATGTATACTCTTGTTACAAGAGTTCCACCTCGAAATTCGAGATAAAAAAGGGTCAGAGAATGTTGTTGCTGATCACTTATCTAGATTGAATGTCGAGTCTCATTGATGAATCAGAGATTATTAGAGAATCTTTCCCAGATGAAAAACTGATGCTAATTTCTGAAATGCCATGGTTTGCCGACATCGTGAACTACCTTGCTACATGTAGGATGCCACTTCATTGGTCTAAACAAGACCGGTCTAAGTTCTTGGCCGAAGTGAAACATTTCCTATGGGATGACCCATATCTGTTCAAATACTTCCCTGACCAAATCATTAGGAAATGTGTCCCCAACTCTGAACAAAGGGATGTCATCTCTTTTTGTCATGATCAAGCATGTGGAGGCCACTTTAGTGCAAAGATCTTGCAGAGTGGTTTTTACTGGCCAACATTGTTTAAGGATAGCCATGAATTATGTATTTCTTGTGACCGGTGCCAGAAATTGGGAAGTATATCAAAACGAAACATGATGCCCCTACAACCCATTTTGATTGTTGAGCTATTTGATGTATGGGGTATTGACTTCATGGGCCCATTTCCTAACTCTGAAGGAAAGTTGTACATTCTTGTTACTGTTGACTATGTTTCTAAGTGGGTATAAGCAATTGGAACCAAAACTAATGACCACAAGGTGGTACTTTCGTTCTTAAAGGAAAAAATATTTTCTCGATTTGGAACCCATAGAGCTATAATCAGTGACGGTGGTTCACATTTCTGTAATAGGCCTTTTGAGTCATTAGTTCGCAAGTATGGCATAACTCATAAAGTCGCAACTCCATATCATCCACAGACCAGTGGCCAGGTAGAGGTTTCAAATAGGGAGATTAAGAACATTCTAGAAAATACGGTTAACCCGTATAGAAAAGATTGGTCTTTAAGATTGAATGATGCATTATGGGCTTATAGAACAGCATATAAAACCCCTATTGGCATGTCCCCTTACCGACTTGTGTATGGGAAGCCTTGCCATTTACCTGTTGAGCTTGAACATCGTGCATATTGGGCTATTAAAAAGATTAACTTCTCTCTTGATAAGGAGGGTACACAACGGAAACTCCAACTCAATGAGTTGGAAGAGCTGAGAAATGATGATTATCACAGTGCAAAGTTGTACAAATATAGAATGAAGGTGTTCCATGACAAGCGCATTTTGCGCAAGTCATTCACTCCAGGCCAGAAAGTTTTATTGTACAACTCACGTTTGCATCTTTTTCCTGTAAATTACGTTCTAAATGGACATGCCCATTCTTGGTGTGAACAATTTTCCCCCATGGGGCTGTAGAACTAGAAGATGTCACAACCAAGAATGTCTTCAAGGTCAATGGGCAGAGACTGAAGCCATTCCTTGAACCAATTCCACCTGAAATTGAAACAACTGATCTTGATGATCCGATCTATGTGGACTGAAAAGTTCACCCCATGTACATACCACAAGATATCTTCCCTGCTGGTTGCTTTGGACATACCCTACTGTCTCTGGTTTGGCATCTGGTAATCTATTTCCTTTGAATCTGTTTTGTTCTCATGTTTTGTTGTTGTTTCTGTTATCTTTTGAAACATTGAGGACAATGTTAGATTTAGGTTTGGGGGAGTATTTGCATAATGACCAGCTGTGGAGCGGGTCTTTTGTAGGATCCTTTGTAGTCTTTTGCATTTTTTTTATGACCAGCTGTGGAGAGGGTCTTGCAGTCTTTTGTAGTCTTTTGCATTTTTTGTAGTGTGTTTTCTATGACCAGCTGTGTAGCGGGTCTTGCAGTATTTTGTTTCTATGACCAGCTGTGTAGCGGGTCTCTAAAAAAAAAAAAAAAAAAAAAATCGGATCTTGTGTTTGGTATCTGATGACCAGCTGTGTAGAGGGTCACTAAAAAAAATGATGACCAGCTGTATAGCGGGTCTTAAAAAAAAAAAAAAAAATTGGTTACAAATTTTCATGGTTCTACGAAATTCCGAAGTTCATCATCTACAAATAAGACCGAAGATGAAGACATTTCTATGGATGCTCTCGAAATTGGAGAAGGTTTTGTGGGTACATCTTTGGTAGGCCCTCACGAGACTACAACTCGTCCACTAGGGACACCTAGGGGTTTAAAGGCTTAGTGCATACGCTAAATGCATTCGAGAGACCAAATGACAGTGGTATAGTTAGGATTTCGGATTTCTGTTTCACTTGAGGACAAGTAAAATTCAGGTTTGGGGGTATTTGATAAGTGCCAAATATTGCATATTCATACACCTTTTCATTGGCACTTAACTCATCTTTCGCGCTTCAAAGTCATATATTATCCCAAATTCTGCATTTTTACCATTTTCAAGAATAAATATTTGTATTAATTAATTTTGTGTTTTTAAGTACTAAATAAAGCTTGGAAGAATTGAGAAGACAAAAGAGAAGAAAGTTGGAAGCGTTACAACCCGCTCGCGCATCAGTGGCAACCTGTTTACAAATTCATGGGATTAAAAACCCATGATCCAAAACCCAAGACCCAAATCCATTTCCACCTCACCCCCATTGGATTCTTTCCAAAACATCCACCTCACCCCCATTGGATTCTTTCCAAACATCCACCTCACCCCCATTGTATTCCATTTCATCCATCAATTAAAGAAAACATCCCCATTCTCTCACTCAATCACTCCCAATTTGTTTCCCACAACCAAATATATTCCATTCAATCCATCAATTAAGAAAACATGTTTTGTTGAGTGGATGCTTTCCAAATTTCGAATCCAAGTGCTTGAGGGAATTTTGTGTATAAATAGAGAGGGTTGTTGTGTTGAAAAACCATCCAAGAATAGCTTGTTCATGTTAGTTTATCAAATTTCAATTTTGTTGTAATGTTCTTCATGTTCTAATTTCATTTACTAGGGTTTATATGAAGCCCTAATCTCATTGGTATGTATTCATATCTTGTATCTTGTTCTTGAAAGTTTAGAATTGTTTAAAGATATAATTTAATCCAAGTTTTTCAACATCTTGCTCTCACAATGTATGCCATGTATCCATTGTAGTTAGAATATCTCTATGTTGATTATGCTACAACTCATGCTTAACCAAATATTGATCTTTAGATTAGTTGTGCTTAATTAGACAATTAATGCTTTGGAGAAATACTTTAGTTGTGATTAAATTATCCATTGGAGAAACACCTTAGTTATACGGTAGACTTGAATCTACTATAAGGACAAGAATAATATTACAAGTTGAATAAATATCATAGGTTATTGGTGGATTTGAATACCCTAGTATCCATATTATCATTGTTTACATATCTTGTTATTTGCATCTTTAACTTTTATTATTTCAGTCACTTGAAAATCATATCGTTGTATCGACAAAATCAAACCCCTTTTGGTTACTCTCTGAATCAGGATTTAGAATCAACTTCTACACTCTCCAAGTCTCTGTGGTTCGACCTATGCTTGCCCTTTGTTGCTTTTCGACACTGTGCACTTTCAGTTTATACATAGAAGTAGGTATCTTTACGAGCCTACCAAATGTTACAAATTGTCTCCACCTTGACCTCGAGGTTGATGTAGCCGTGCGCCTTCAAAGTTTCTCCTCTCGGGTCCTTAATTACAGATGGGGAATGGGTAGCGCCTTGTTTTGTAAATCCCGCTGCCTTTAACATCTTGAAAGTGACAATGTTGAGGCCAGAGGCTATGTCGATGAGTGTGTTGTCAAGTTCTATACCTCTTAAATGAGATGTGGTCATTAGTCTCCAGTTCTCTCTTTTGGGTCTGCTTGTTTGGGAAGCTTGTGTCCCTGGCATGGTTTCCGGGGAGAGAAAAATTTGTTTGCCGGATACGACACGATTAAGAGCTGCGAAAATATCTTGGCGCTGCACCATGGAAAGATAAATAATTTTGCATACATGTTGCATCATGGATTGTACCGTATCATGTACAGAGTCCCCGGCACTCGCAGTTCTTTATTGGGAGTGGGTCTCGATGTAATCCCTCGTTCCCTAGCTGGAGCTCTCCCGCTTCTATCTTTTCTTTGAAAATATGCTTTAGTTTGTTGCAATCACTGGTCGGGTGGTGAACGAACCTGTGGTAATGGCAGTACTTGGGGTTCGACATATCGGCCTCAGTTGGTGGACGTATGGGAGGCGGAAGTCTCATAACATCATCTTGAACCCAGGCCCCTAAGAGGTCGATTACTTACTCCAAGGGAAATAAGAATCCGAGAGTATTCCATTCAGCTTCACGACGATGCATGGGAGTTTTAGTGGAAGTCTCCCCTGGCAGGGCCTCCCGTTGCGCCGGTGATTCACGTTTCGGCTGGTAGATGGGGCCTTCCTTTTTACCCTTTCGTTCACTATGTTCACGGAGGGTGAGCCAACGTTAAATTTCTTGCTGGGGAGGCGTTTATTCCCTCGAGTCTCACGGGCATCTTCAATTCGAGTTGACCTAGTTCTCTCCAGTAATGTTAGCGTTGTCGTTGCGGATCGTCTGGCGGCTTCATGGAGTTCGGAGAATGTTTGAAAGCGTAAATTTTCTAGCAAGGCGCGGTAAATAGGAACCATACCATTAATGCAAGCGTCCACCAGTTATTGTTCAGTTACGTTTGGGTCGTGATAGTCAAGTTCTTGAACCCTGAACCTTTTGACAAAGTCGTTCGGATGTTCGTTATCCCACTGGTACATTCTCCCAAGGTCTGAGAAGGTGACTTGTTCGGACACGAAGAAATACTTTCTGTAAAACGCTGTGACCATGCTGCCCAAGTTGGGAATACTATTTGGAGGGATGCTATTGTACCATGTATGCGCCCTTTCGGTAAGTGATTTTGAGAACTCCCTTAGGCGAAAAACGTGATTATACTCATGTTCACCTTGGGATTCCAAAAAATAGGAAACATGCTCATGTGCATTACCGGTACCATCGTACATGATGAATTGAGGAGAGGAGTACCCCCTTGGAAGAGGAATTCTTTGCATTTTCGATGGGCAATGGGTTGGTGTTGATGCATGTCCAGTTCATCATTTTTGATTCGTTTGCCGAGAAGTTGCTCCAAATCTTTCCGCGTGACGAAGTTGGCCGGATGATCTTTTTCCACTAGGACTCTAGGGAGAATTTCCTCGTCCGTGGAGGCGCGTTCTGCTGAGGTGCCAGCGTTTTGGTTGTTGGAGACATTCCTAAATGGCTCTGGATGGAGCGACTCACGTGGTAGCCGCTTTGTCAGAGTCTTGAGAAAGACGAGTACTTCTTTCTGTGTTGAAACCATATCCATCTGAGCTCTAGCAATCATCTCCTGTCATTCCATGAAATCAGCGATGGTAACATAAGGACGACTTCCCGTAGTCCCTCCGGTGTCTCGTCCCGTCGGTGAGGTAGCTGGAACCTTGGTTGAAGTTGGATGTGCCATGCTAGACGTGGCGCTGGGACTTACAGCGGCGGCTCTGGCTCTTGTGACTGGTGGCGTAACGCCCAAGGAGGTGTTTTCATTACCGTGATTAAAGGGTAGTGCAGAGACACTTTAGGCGGCGGAGGCTCCGTCCCTGGTGATTGGCGGTGTTACGCTTGAGGGGGTGTTTTCGGAGTTGCTACAGTCAGTAGGTGCTATAACGACGTTATTGGGAGAGACATTAACATCATGAATCTCTTTGCTGGTTTTCTCGGCAGCCGCTCCGTACCTGAGTTTATATTGTAACCGATAGACCAATCCTCCCGCTGTGGTTGCCAATTATATATAGGTGAAAATAGTTTCTACCGGTTTTGGTAATTGCAGGTGCGAAGGTGAGAAACAGTTTAAACCCTAAATAATATACTACAAGGGAGTACTTTTAAGTTCGAGAGATAAATCTGTACAAGTCCGGCCTAAACCAAGAAATATCCGTTCCAGACTTGCTTCGGTCACAAAATGGAGGAGAAGGGATGGTTTAGGGAGGGAAGCGAAGCGAGTGTTGAGACAAGAATAATTCTAGAGTATCACTTGACTTGTATCGGAAGGTGAATGCTTTTGGGAAACTAGCAAGAGTTTCTTTTCTGAGTGCGGTGTTTTTCTCCTGACCAAGAACTTGTGTTCTGGTGGAAATAGGTAAGCTTATTTATACAAGTCAAGAAAGAAACGTACTCTAGCCTCATAATAGAAGGAAACGGGTGAGTTAAATGGGAAGAGGTGGTAACGCCTGTCATTGATGGGATTTAATAGAATTGATGTCCCATTATGGATGAGCGTTTCACCGTTGCTTCTTTCATTTACTGACCGCCTTACTCCCATTACACTATCTTGAAATGGGCATTTTTGTATGCCACATGCTATAGACCACCAAACCAAAACCCTAATGAGCATCCCCCAGTTTGTGTTGATGGCTCGAACGTTTTGGAAGACATGTAAAACATTGTTGTGGCTTGACAAGTCGATCTTGGGGAACTTTCTAGCCAGGTGACCTTCGACGGTCGAGATATTACAACTTGAAAGGAGGGGCAACCGTTGATCGTTGGACACCTTCGCTTTGGTAGACGTGTAGCGAGGTCCAACAGGGTGGCACGGCTAGGGTGTGTCCAGACTTGGCAAGAGGAGCCAAGGTATTTCCATGGGCACTAAGTGCGCGACTAAGCTATGGTTTCGGGTCTAAGGTCGTGAAGGTACTTTAGACGGCCAGGATTTTCTCCTGGGATTGAAGGAAAACCGTTGATGGTCCCCTGGCTTTAATTTGGTAGCCGCATGGGGAAGGCCAGTAGGGTGGCGCGGCATGAAGGTCCATGGTGAGGCGTGTTTAGCATGGCGCGGCTAGCTTGGCTAGGTGCGTGACCAAGCTAGGGATAAAGTCATGAGGAGACTTTATACGACCAGGATTTGCTCCTAGGATTAAAGACCAACCGTTGATGGGCGCCTGCCTTCAATTTGGTAGTCGCATGGGGATGGCCAGTAGGGTGGCGCGACATGAAGGGCCATGCTGAGGCGTGTTTAGAATTGCGCGGCTAGCTTGGCTAGGTGCGTGACCAAGCTAGGGATAAAGTCACGAGGAGAATTTATACGACCTGGATTTGCTCCTGTGATTAAAGAGCAACCGTTGATGGGCGCCTGGATTCAATTTGGTAGCCGCATGGGGAAGGCCAAAGGGTGGCGCATGAAGGGCCATGGTGAGGCGTGTTTATCATTGCACGGCTAGCTTGGCTAGGTGCGTGACCAAGCTAGGGATAAAGTCATGAGAAGACTTTATACGGCCAGGATTTTCTCCTGGGATTAAAGGGAAACCGTTGATGGGCGCCTGGCTTCAATTTAGTAGCCGCATGGGGAAGGCCAGTAGGGTGGCGCGGCATGAAGGGCCATGGTGAGGCGTGTTTAGCATGGCTTGGCTAGATTGGCTAGGTGCATGACCAAGCTAGGGATAAAGTCATGAGGAGACTTTATACAAACAGGATTTTCTCCTGGGATTGAAGGGAAACCGTTGATGGGCGCCTGGATTCAATTTGGTTTAGAAACCCTAATTGGTTCCCTTCACTAGAACCGCTACAGAATTCAACCAGAACAGTATTTCCTATCTCCTCACGCGGGGATATTTAGGTTTTGAACTCGTTCGGGGGGGAAACACAGCCCAAAAGAAAGAATCAGGAAGATATCATGAGTGACAGCGGCATGTCCAGGTTATCAAGGCATGGTGCAATTGGCATGGCGTGGATAGCATGGGCTAGGGGTGGATGACATAATTTGCCATTAGAACGTGGGGTGCGGCTAGCATAGCTAGGGACATGGCATGGTGCAATTGGCATAGCGTGGCTAGCTTGCTCTAGGCGTGGCTGGCATGATTTTACATTGGAACGTGGGGTGCGGCAAGCATAGCTAGGGCTTTGGCATGGTGCAATTGGCATGGCGCGGCTAGCTTGGGATAGGCGTGGATTGCATGATTTTCCATTGGCACGCGGGGTGCAGCTAGCATAGCTAGGGCCATGGCATGGTGCAATTGGCATGGCGTAGCTAGCTTGGGCTAGGCGTGGATGACATGATTTTCCATTGGAACGCGGGGTGCAGCTAGTATAGCTAGGGCCATGGCAGGGTGCAATTGGCATAGCGCGGCTAGCTTGGTCTAGGTGTGACTGACATGATTTTCCGTTGGCACGTGGGGTGCGTCAAGCATAGCTAGGGCCATGGCATGGTGTAATTGGCATGGCGCGGATAGCGTGGGCTAGGCGTGGATTGCATGATTTGCCATTAGCACGCGGGGTGCGGCTAGCATGGTTGGAATGCTTTGGCGCGGTAGGGTGTGGTTGGAATTCTTTGCCATTGGCACACGAGATGCGGCTAGCATATCTAGGGCCATGGCACGGTGCCATTGTCATGGCGCGGCTAGCTTGGGCTAGGCGTGTCTGGCATGATTCTCCATTAGCACGCGGGGTGAAGCTAGCATGGTTGGCAAGCTTTGGCGCGGTAGGGTGTGGCTGGAATGATTTTCCATTGGCACACGAGATGCGGCTAGCATAGCTAGGGCCATGGCACGGTGCGATTGGCATGGTGCGGCTAACTTGGGATAGGCGTGGCTGGCATGATTTGCCATTGGCACGCGGGGTGAATTAGGGTTTGGTTTGTCGTAACCCTAATTTGAAAAAATATACCCTAGTAATTAATAGGGAAATATTAATAGCTTTTATCAATGCGCCTATTAAATGCTTGTTTTAAGTATCTGCTAAGGTTTAGCGTTTTACGATTTTAACCCTAAACTAAAGACCACCATCAACACAAGCGCACTTTGCCGTGGTCCTAGACATGCTAGTCACGTCATGCCAATCCAAGCGCCCTCGCCTTTGCCTTAGCCATGACATACGCCCATGGCAAACCCTTGGCCCCTCATGCCAAGTCTAAACAAACCCTAGATGTGCCACCCTGTTGGACCTTACTACGCGGCTACCAAAACAAAAGCGTGCAACGATCAACGGTTTCCCCTCCTCTCAAGATGCAAAATCTCGACCGTCCAAGGTCACCAGGCTAGCAAGTTCCCCGACCTAAACTTGCCAAGCCACAACAACGTGTTACATGTTTTCCAAAGACATTCGATACATCAACACAAACTTGGGGATCCTCTTTGGGTATTGGTTTTGTGTTTACTGTGTGCGGCGTACACTAAACCCTTCATAAGGAAGTGTCATAAGGGTGAGGAAGCTAGTAAATACGGGAAGTTATGTGGGAAACGTTCATGGGACATAAAGCCGTGCGTTAACAACGTTATGAAACATCAATTCCATAACAGTTTCATCCGTTAACCACTTTATGGAACATCAAGTCCATGCATACGGTTACCACCTCCTCCCATTTACTTCCCCACTCCTTAATGATACCAGGGCACGTTTCTACTTCGACTTGTATAAATAGGTCTTACATATTTCCATTTGAACAACAAGTTCATTTGGACAAGACAACACTCAGAAATACTTACTTGCTAGCTCTCCTCGTGAGCTCTCCTACCTTTTCTGATAACAAGTCGTGGTAACCCAACTACTCTTCCAGAATCAACTATTCTGGTCTCACCACTTTCCTTGCTTCCCACCCCAAAACCATCCCATTCTCCTCCGCTTTGTGATCGAAGCAAGTCTGGAACGGCCATTTCTTGGTTTAAGACGGACTTGTACAGATTGATCTCTCGAATCTAAAGTACTCCCTTGCAGTACATTGTTTAGGGTTTAAACTGTTTCTCACCTTCATGCCCGCAATTACCGAAATCAGCAGAAACTATTTTCACCTATAAACACAAGGGTAAGCATATTGTTATCTCTTCATCAAACCAGTTAATTGAAAAACTAAAATAACTCGCTTAGCTTTTCACTACCGATGCTACTAAAAGATCCAACTCCCCCCCCCCCCCCCAGAAAAAAGTCCTAGTTAGATTACCGCTGTCTCTTAACTATTTGGCTTCCATGGTTAATCAAGATGTTTGTTAAGGAATGAGTTTGTAAGAGTACAAATTCCACTATTTATAATGTTATGACCAGGGTTGATTGGAAGATAAGGTACTACCAATTTCAAGAATCCTTAACATACGCTATGAAAATCGCATTTCAAACAATGTAATCAATCTCGGGTCTCGGACCATCTTGGTTGGGCACGGGACACTGAGATAATTTTATTTCAGGAAGATTCTAAGTAAAATTTCAGAATTTTTATGTATGTATTTGTGAAAAAAAAATTGAGTTTTCTTGGGTTGGATTTCAATTTTCATATGTAAAAGCAAGATTCGGCTGCATCTTTGTGGGATCCTGGCGTCTGGAAAAGTTGCTCGGTTAAATCTTGTCGCACCGATAAGAAGAAATTTGTCTTAGCCACTTACCAAAATCTAGATTCCCCATTATATCTTGTCGGTGCCCACCAAAATTGACAATATTGATTCGAACTATTAAATTGATATCTCTAATAGATAATAACTAATATTAGCCGGCATCCGTCCAAAATTTTTATATAAATTCTATCTCAGTTTTTTTTTTTCTTGGTTGATCAGACAGTATCTGGAATTGAACCCCTAACATTCTGGTTGGTTTCTCAGCTTATCATTCGGATAGAAAGTAGATTTTATTTTAGGAAATGGGTCTCACCGCCGTCTCACTCGATTTTGTTCGGAATTCCCTCATTTTTCTACAAAATGATTCCACCTTAAAATGCAAAATGTAAGACACGGTAAAAGAATCTAAATATCTGAAAAAACTCCACTACAGTTCTTTTTGGTGGGCAAGAAATTCAACGGTATCCAAAAACGGAAAAAGGAGAAGAAAAGTTGGATGTTTTGTTTTATATTTTCATTTGGAAACTAAACAATTACTCATCATCAACCACCCCCTCACGAGCCCTTCTTTACATCTCAGCGAGAAATTTCCTAGAATTTAATGTTTTGTTTTAAAGAGTTGGTGAAATCTTTCAGAAATCCACTCACTCTCTCTGTTAAAACCCATTTCATCATCCATTCAGGGTTTCAATCTCACCGCCACCATTATCAAGAGTTTTCAGATCTGTTTGTGGTTGAAGTAAGTAGGTTTTGTTTGAGATCTTGATTTTTGAAGTGTAAAACACCTTTAACTCCTTGATCTCGTTAAATATTTGCATGTTCAGCTTAGATTTTGTAGATTTTGTTTGTGTTTTTATTCTAGATCTTGTTAATGAACTGAGTAGGTATGTTTGTTTTTGCATGATTTTCATATCAAGATTGAACCAAAATAGAGAGATTCATTGATTGAGTGTTTAGATAACAAGAATACAATGTTTTTGATATTTTTTGGATGATTACAAATGATACTACAAATGCCTATTTATAGGCTTACAAAGAGAAGAAGAGAACTATGCCTATGGAGGCTAACAACTATGCCTTTGGAGGCTAACAACTATGCTTATGGAGGCTAACAACTATGCTTATGGAGGCTAACAACTATGCCTTTGGAGGCTAACAACTATGCCTATGGAGGCTTACCTTATATTCTTTGTTTCTAGAATAATCTACATGTTTAGAACATGTTTAGAGGTAATTCTAACACTCCCCCTCAAGCTGGTGCATATATGTCGCTCATGCCTAGCTTGCCAACAAACTTCAAAAATATTTTACTTGGAACTGCTTTAGTTAGAATATCAGCTACCTGTTCTTCCGATCTAATTCTAGGTAACTCCACGATCCCATTATCCAACTTCTCTTTAATGAAGAACCTATCTATATCCACATGTTTTGTGCGATCATGATGAACTGGATTGTGTGCAATATCACACGCCGCTTTGTTATCGCAGTACAAACGAATTGGTTTCCTAGGAGGATACCCCAATTCAGTTAGCATACGTTTTAACCACATAACTTCGCAGATACCCAGCGCCATACCTCGCCATTCAGCCTCTGCACTTGATCGTGAAACAACTCCTTGTTTTTTGCTTCTCCATGTAACAAGATTACCCCCAACAAAGGTAAAATATCCTGAAGTAGACCTCATATCATCACATGACCCACCATAGTCAGAATCAGTATATGCCTCCATACTTTTGAAGTCTTGACCTTTCTTAAACAAGATCCCTTTTCCTGGAGCAGACTTCAGGTATCTTAGGATTCGCATTACCGCATTCATATGTGGTTCTCCAGGATTATGCATGAATTGACTAACAATACTCAATGCATATGCAAGATCGGGTCTTGTATGTGCCAAGTACATTAGTCTACCCACGAGCCTTTGGTATCTTCCTTTATCAACAGGTACTTGGTTGCCATCCGAACATAATTTCAAACCTAGCTCTACTGGTGTATCTACAGGTTGACATGCTGTCATACATGTTTCCTCCAACAAATCAAGGGCATATTTTCTTTGTGACAAGAATATTCCTTCTGTTGATCGAGATACTTCAATTCCAAGGAAGTATTTTAAGGAAGCAAGATCCTTCATCTGAAATTCACTTGATAGATAATTTTGGAGAGCCTTTCTTTCTTCTGGATCATCTCCTGTAACTATCATGTCATCTACATATATGATTAAAGATGTAATCTTACCTCGATTTCTTTTTAAGAATAAAGTATGATCTGAATTTGCCTGGCTATAACCAAATGCTCTCATAGACTTGGTAAATCTTCCAAACCACACTCTCGGAGATTGTTTCAGACCATACAATGACTTGTTTAACCTACAAACTTTTCCGTTATGCAACTCTGACTCCATCATTCCTGGTGGAAGCTGCATATACACTTCTTCGGACAAATCTCCATGTAAAAAGGCGTTCTTGACATCAAACTGTTGCAATGGCCAACCCAAATTTGCAGCAAGAGACAACAAGACTCACATTGTATTCATTTTAGCTACAAGTGCGAATGTCTCATTATAATCTACACCATAAGTCTGGCTATACCCTTTAGCAACCAATCTTGCCTTAAAGCGTTCAATTTCACCATCTCACTCGCGTGCTGATTAGATGTAAGGAAAAAGATTTGGTGTTGAATTGGGAGAAATGTCATTTTATGGTGAACTCAGGCATAGTTCTAGGACACATCATCTCTAGAAAAGGCATTGAAGTAGACAAAGACAAAGTCGACCTCATTCAAAACTTACCGCAACCTCGCTCTGTGAGGGAGGTTAGATCATTTTTAGGCCATGCTGGTTTTTACCGTAGATTCATTAAAGATTTAAGTAAGATCTCAAGACCACTGTGGAATATACTCAGTAAATATGTTGCATTTGTGTTTGATGATACTTGTGTGCATGCTTGGGAGGAGCTCAAAACTCTTCTAACTTCAGCCCCTATAGTCCGACCTCCAGATTGGAAATTGCCATTTGAAATCATGTGTGACACATCTGATTTTGCTGTTGGAGCTGTCTTAGGTCAGCGAGTCGACAAATACCCCTATGTGATCTACTATGCTAGTAAGACACTGAATGAGGCTCAAATGAACTATTAAACAACCGAACAAGAGCTGCTAGCTGTTGTGTTCGCATTAGATAAGTTTAGATCTTATTTGAAAGGATCTAAAATCATCATTTATAATGACCATGCCGCATTAAGATATCTTTTATCTAAAAAAAATGCCAAGGGTCATCTAATTCGATGTATACTCTTGTTACAAGAGTTCCACCTCGAAATTCGAGATAAAAAAGGGTCAGAGAATGTTGTTGCTGATCACTTATCTAGATTGAATGTCGAGTTTGCTGATGAATCAGAGATTATTAGAGAATCTTTCCCAGATGAACAACTGATGCTAGTTTCTGAAATGCCATGGTTTGCGGACATCGTGAACTACCTTGCTACAGGTAGGATGCCACTTCATTGGTCTAAACAAGACCGGTCTAAGTTCTTGGCCGAAGTGAAACATTTCCTATGGGATGACCCATATCTTTTCAAATACTTCCCTGACCAAATCATTAGGAAATGTGTCCCCAACTCTGAACAAAGGGATGTCATCTCTTTTTGTCATGATCAAGCATGTGGAGGCCACTTTAGTGCAAAGATCTTGCAGAGTGGTTTTTACTGGCCAACATTGTTTAAGGATAGCCATGAATTATGTATTTCTTGTGACCGGTGCCAGAAATTGGGAAGTATATCAAAACGAAACATGATGCCCCTACAACCCATTTTGATTGTTGAGCTATTTGATGTATGGGGTATTGACTTCATGGGCCCATTTCCTAACTCTGAAGGAAAGTTGTACATTCTTGTTGCTGTTAACTATGTTTCTAAGTGGGTAGAAGCAATTGCAACCAAAAATAATGACCACAAGGTGGTACTTTCGTTCTTAAAGGAAAAAATATTTTCTCGATTTGGAACCCCTAGAGCTATAATCAGTGACGGTGGTTCACATTTCTGTAATAGGCCTTTTGAGTCATTAGTTCGCAAGTATGGCATAACTCATAAAGTCGCAACTCCATATCATCCACAGACCAGTGGCCAAGTAGAGGTTTCAAATAGGGAGATTAAGCACATTCTAGAAAATACGGTTAACCCGTCTAGAAAAGATTGGTCTTTAAGATTGAATGATGCATTATGGGCTTATAGAACAGCATATAAAACCCCTATTGGCATGTCCCTTTACCGACTTGTGTATGGGAAGCCTTGCCATTTACCTGTTGAGCTTGAACATCGTGCATATTGGGCTATTAAAAAGCTTAACTTCTCTCTTGATAAGGAGGGTACACAACGGAAACTCCAACTCAATGAGTTGGAAGAGCTGAGAAATGATGATTATGACAGTGCAAATTTGTACAAATATAGAATGAAGGTGTTCCATGACAAGCGCATTTTGCGCAAGTCATTCACTCCAGGACAGAAAGTTTTATTGTACAACTCACGTTTGCACCTTTTTCCAGGTAAATTACGTTCTAAATGGACAGGCCCATTCTTGGTGTGAACAATTTTCCCCCATGGGGCTGTAGAACTAGAAGATGTCACAACCAAGAATGTCTTCAAGGTCAATGGGCAGAGACTGAAGCCATTCCTTGAACCAATTCCACCTGAAATTGAAACAACTGATCTTGATGATCCGATCTATGTGGACTGAAAATTTCACCCCCTGTACATACCACAAGATATCTTCCCTGCTGGTTGCTTTGGACATACCCTACTGTCTCTGGTTTGGCATCTGGTAATCTATTTCCTTTGAATCTGTTTTGTTCTCATGTTTTGTTGTTGTTTCTGTTATCTTTTGAAACATTGAGGACAATGTTAGATTTAGGTTTGGGGGAGTATTTGTATAATGACCAGCTGTGGAGCGGGTCTTTTGTAGGATCCTTTGTAGTCTTTTGCATTTTTTTTATGACCAGCTGTGGAGCGGGTCTTGCAGTCTTTTGTAGTCTTTTGCATTTTTTGTAGTGTGTTTTCTATGACTAGCTGTGTAGCGGGTCTTGCAGTATTTTGTTTCTATGACCAGCTGTGTAGCGGGTCTTCTATTGTCTTCTAAGACCAGCTGTGTAGCGGGTCTCTAAAAAAAAAAAAAAAAAAAAAAATCGGATCTTGTGTTTGGTATCTGATGACCAGCTGTGTAGAGGGTCACTAAAAAAAATGATGACCAGCTGTATAGCGGGTCTTAAAAAAAAAAAAAAAATTGGTTACAAATTTTCATGGTTCTACGAAATTCCGAAGTTCATCATCTACAGTTGAAGACCGAAGACGAAGACATTTCTATGGATGCTCTGAAATTGGAGAAGGTTTTGTGGGTACATCTTTGGTAGGCCCTCACGAGACTACAACTCGTCCACTAGGGACACCTAGGGGTTTAAAGGCTTAGTGCATACGCTAAATGCATTCGAGAGACCAGCGACAGTGGTATAGTTAGGATTTCTGGATTTCTGTTTCACTTGAGGACAAGTAAAATTCAGGTTTGGGGGTATTTGATAAGTGCCAAATATTGCATATTCATACACCTTTTCATTGGCACTTAACTCATCTTTCGCGCTTCAAAGTCATATATTATCCTAAATTCTGCATTTTTACCATTTTCAAGAATAAATATTTGTATTAATTAATTTTGTGTTTTTAAGTACTAAATAAAGCTTGGAAGAATTGAGAAGACAAAAGAGAAGAAAGTTGGAAGCGTTGCAACCCGCTCGCGCATCAGTGGAAACCTGTTTACAAATTCATGGGATTAAACAACCCATGATCCAAAACCCATGATCCAAAACCCAAGACCCAAATCAATTTCCACCTCACCCCCATTGGATTCTTTCCAAAACATCCACCTCACCCCCATTGGATTCTTTCCAAACATCCACCTCACCCCCATTGTATTCCATTTCATCCATCAATTAAAGAAAACATCCCCATTCTCTCACTCAATCACTCCCAATTTGTTTCCCACAACCAAATATATTCCATTCAATCCATCAATTAAGAAAACATGTTTTGTTGAGTGGATGCTTTCCAAATTTCGAATCCAAGTGCTTGAGGGAATTTTGTGTATAAATAGAGAGGGTTGTTGTGTTGAAAAACCATCCAAGAATAGCTTGTTCATGTTAGTTTATCAAATTTCAATTTTGTTGTAATGTTCTTCATGTTCTAATTTCATTTACTAGGGTTTATATGAAGCCCTAATCTCATTGGTATGTATTCATATCTTGTATCTTGTTCTTGAAAGTTTAGAATTGTTTAAAGATATAATTTAATCCAAGTTTTTCAACATCTTGCTCTCACAATGTATGCCATGTATCCATTGTAGTTAGAATATCTCTATGTTGATTATGCTACAACTCATGCTTAACCAAATATTGATCTTTAGATTAGTTGTGCTTAATTAGACAATTAATGCTTTGGAGAAATACTTTAGTTGTGATTAAATTATCCATTGGAGAAACACCTTAGTTATACGGTAGACTTGAATCTACTATAAGGACAAGAATAATATTACAAGTTGAATGCATATCATAGGTTATTGGTGGATTTGAATACCCTAGTATCCATATTATCATTGTTTACATATCTTGTTATTTGCATCTTTAACTTTTATTATTTCAGTCACTTGAAAATCATATCGTCGTATCGACAAAATCAAACCCCTTTTGGTTACTCTCTGAATAAGGATTTAGAATCAACTTCTACACTCTCCAAGTCTCTGTGGTTCGACCTGTGCTTGCCCTTTGTTGCTTTTCGACACTGTGCACTTTCAGTTTATACATAGAAGTAGGTATTTTTACGAGCCTACCAGTGTTACAGCGTCTCCCACCTTGACCTCGAGGTTGATGTAGCCGTGCGCTTTCAAAGTTTCTCCTCTCGGGTCCTTAATTACAGATGGGGAATGGGTAGCGTCTTGTTTTGTAAATCCCGCAGCCTTTAACGTCTTGAAAGTGACAATGTTGAGGCCAGAGGCTATGTCGATGAGTGTGTTGTCAAGTTCGATACCTCTTAAACGAGATGTGGTCATTAGTCTCCAGTTCTCTCTTTTGGGTCTGCTTGTTTGGGAAGCTTGTGTCCCTGGCATGGTTTCCGGGGAGAGAAAAATTTATTTACCGGATACGATACGATTAAGAGCTGCGAAAATATCTTGGCGCTGCACCATGGAAAGATAAATAATTTTGCATACATGTTGCATCATGGATTGTACCGTATCATGTAGAGAGTCCCCAGGGCACTCGCAGTTCCTTATTGGGAGTGGGTCTCGATGTACTCCCTCGTTCCCTAGCTGGAGCTCTCCCGCTTCTATCTTTTCTTTGAAAATATGCTTTAGTTTGTTGCAATCACTGGTCAGGTGGTGAACGAACCTTTGGTAATGGCAGTACTTGGGGTTCGACATATCGGCCTCAGTTGGTGGACGTATGGGAGGCGGAAGTCTCATAACATCATCTTGAACCCAGGCCCCTAAGAGGTCGATTACTTACTCCAAGGGAAATAAGAATCCGAGAGTATTCCCTTCAGCTTCACGACGATGCATGGGAGTTTTAGTGGAAGTCTCCCCTGGCAGGGCCTCCCGTTGCGCCGGTGCTTCACGTTTCGGCTGGTAGCTGGGGCCTTCCTTTTTACCCTTTCGTTCACTATGTTCACGGAGGGTGAGCCAACGTTAAATTTCTTGCTGGGGAGGCGTTTATTCCCTCGAGTCTCACGGGCATCTTCAATTCGAGTTGACCTAGTTCTCTCCAGTAATGTTGGCGTTGTCGTTGCGGATCGTATGGCGGCTTCATGGAGTTCGGAGAATGTTTGAAAGCGCAAGTTTTCTAGCAAGGCGCGGTAAATAGGAACCATACCATTAATGCAAGCGTCCACCAGTTATTGTTCAGTTACGTTTGGGTCGTGATAGTCAAGTTCTTGAACCCTGAACCTTTTGACAAAGTCGTTCGGATGTTCGTTATCCCACTGGTACATTCTCCCAAGGTCTGAGAAGGTGACTTGTTCGGACACGAAGAAATACTTTCTGTAAAACGCTGTGACCATGCTGCCCAAGTTGGGAATACTATTTGGAGGGATGCTGTTGTACCATGTATGCGCCCTTCCGGTAAGTGATTTTGAGAACTCCCTTAGGCGAAAAACGTGATTATACTCATGTTCACCTTGGGATTCCAAAAAATAGGAAACATGCTCATGTGCATTACCGGTACCATCGTACATGATGAATTGAGGAGAGGAGTACCCCCTTGGAAGAGGAATTCTTTGCATTTTCGATGGGCAATGGGTTGGTGTTGATGCATGTCCAGTTCATCATTTTTGATTCGTTTGCCGAGAAGTTGCTCCAAATATTTCCGCGTGACGAAGTTGGCCGGATGATCTTTTTCCACTGGGACTCTAGGGAGAATTTCCTCGTCCGTGGAGGCGCGTTCTGCTGAGGTGCCAGCGTTTTGGTTGTTGGAGACATTCCTAAATTGCTCTGGAGGGAGCGACTCACGTGGTAGCCGCTCTGTCAGATTCTTGAGAAAGACGAGTACATCTTTCTGTGTTGAAACCATATCCATCTGAGCTCTAGCAAGCATCTCCTATCATTCCATGAAATCAGCGATGGTAACATAAGGACGACTTCCCGTAGTCCCTCCGGTGTCTCGTCCCGTCGGTGAGGTGGCTGGAACCTTGGTTGCAGTTGGATGTTCCATGCTAGACGTGGCGCTGGGACTTACAGCGGCGGCTCTGGCTCTCGTGACTGGTGGCGTAACGCCCAAGGAGGTGTTTTCATTACCGTGATTAAAGGGTAGTGCAGAGACACTTGAGGCGGCGGCGGCTCCGTCCCTGGTGATTGGCGGTGTTACGCTTGAGGGGGTGTTTTCGGAGTTGCTACAGTCAGTAGGTGCTATAACGACGTTATTGGGAGAGACATTAACATCATGAATCTCTTTGCTGGTTTTCTCGGAAGCCGCTCCGGACCTGAGTTTATATTGTAACCGATAGACCAATCCTCCCGCTGTGGTTGCCAATTATTTATAGGTGAAAATAGTTTCTACCGGTTTTGGTAATTGCAGGTGCGAAGGTGAGAAACAGTTTAAACCCTAAATAATATACTACAAGGGAGTACTTTTAAGTTCGAGATATAAATCTGTACAAGTCCGGCCTAAACCAAGAAATATCCGTTCCAGACTTGCTTCGGTCACAAAATGGAGGAGAAGGGCTGGTTTAGGGAGGGAAGCGAAGCGAGTGCTGAGACAAGAATAATTCTAGAGTATCACTTGACTTGTATCGGAAAGTGAATGCTTTTGGGAAACTAGCAAGAGTTGCTTTTCTGAGTGGGGTGTTTTTCTCCTGACCAAGAACTTGTGTTCTGGTGGAAATAGGTAAGCTTATTTATACAAGTCAAGAAAGAAACGTACTCTAGCCTCATAATAGAAGGAAACGGGTGAGTTAAATGGGAAGAGGTGGTAACGCCTGTCATTGATGGGATTTAATAGAATTGATGTCCCATTATGGATGAGCGTTTCACCGTTGCTTCTTTCATTTACTGACCGCCTTACTCCCATTACACTATCTTGAAATGGGCATTTTTGTATGCCACATGCTATAGACCACCAAACCAAAACCCTAATGAGCATCCCCCAGTTTGTGTTGATGTCTCGAACGTTTTGGAAGACATGTAAAACATTGTTGTGGCTTGACAAGTCAATCTTGGGGAACTTGCTAGCCAGGTGACCTTCGACGGTCGAGATATTACAACTTGAAAGGAGGAGCAACCGTTGATCGTTGGACACCTTCGCTTTGGTAGACGTGTAGCGAGGTCCAACAGGGTGGCACGGCTAGGGTGTGTCCAGACTTGGCATGAGGAGCCAAGGGATTTCCATGGGCACTAAGTGCGCGACCAAGCTATGATTTCGGGTCTAAGGTCGTGAAGGTACTTTAGAAGGCCAGGATTTTCTCCTTGGATTGAAGGGAAACCGTTGATGGTCTCCTGGCTTTAATTTGGTAGCTGCATGGGGAAGGCCAGTAGGGTGGCGTGGCATGAAGGTCCATGGTGAGGCGTGTTTAGCATGGCGCGGCTAGCTTGGCTAGGTGCATGACCAAGCTAGGGATAAAGTCATGAGGAGACTTTATACGACCAGGATTTGCTCCTAGGATTAAAGACCAACCGTTGATGGGCGCCTGCCTTCAATTTGGTAGCCGCATGGGGATGGCCAGTAGGGTGGCGCGACATGAAGGGCCATGCTGAGGCGTGTTTAGAATTGCGCGGCTAGCTTGGCTAGGTGCGTGACCAAGCTAGGGATAAAGTCACGAGGAGACTTTATACGACCTGGATTTGCTCCTGTGATTAAAGAGCAACCGTTGATGGGCGCCTGGATTCAATTTGGTAGCCGCATGGGGAAGGCCAGTAGGGTGGCGCGGCATGAAGGGCCATGGTGAGGCGTGTTTATCATTGCACGGCTAGCTTGGCTAGGTGCGTGACCAAGCTAGGGATAAAGTCATAAGAAGACTTTATACGGCCAGGATTTTCTCCTGGGATTAAAGGGAAACCGTTGATAGGTGCATGACCAAGCTAGGGATAAAGTCATGAGGAGACTTTATACAAACAGGATTTTCTCCTGGGATTGAAGGGCAACCGTTGATGGGCGCCTGGTTTCAATTTGGTTTAGAAACCCTAATTGGTTCCCTTCACTAGAACCGCTACAGAATTCAACCAGAACAGTATTTCCTATCTCCTCACGCGGGGATATTTAGGTTTTGAACTCGTTCGGGGGGGAAACACAGCCCAAAAGAAAGAATCAGGAAGATATCATGAGTGACAGCGGCATGTCCAGGTTATCAAGTCATGGTGCAATTGGCATGGCGCGGCTAGCATGGGCTAGGGGTGGATGACATAATTTGCCATTAGAACGCGGGGTGCGGCTAGCATAGCTAGGGACATGGCATGGTGCAATTGGCATAGCGCGGCTAGCTTGCTCTAGGCGTGGATGGCATGATTTTACATTGGCACGTGGGGTGCGGCAAGCATAGCTAGGGCCTTGGCATGGTGCAATTGGCATGGCGCGGCTAGCTTGGGATAGGCGTGGATTGCATGATTTCCCATTGGCACGCGGGGTGCAGCTAGCATAGCTAGGGCCATGGCATGGTGCAATTGGCATGGCGTAGCTAGCTTGGGCTAGGCGTGGATGACATGATTTTCCATTGGAACGCGGGGTGCAGCTAGTATAGCTAGGGCCATGGCAGGGTGCAATTGGCATAGCGCGGCTAGCTTGGTCTAGGCGTGGCTGGCATGATTTTCCGTTGGCACGTGGGGTGCGTCAAGCATAGCTAGGGCCATGGCATGGTGCAATTGGCATGGCGCGGATAGCGTGGGCTAGGCGTGGATTGCATGATTTTCCATTAGCACGCGGGGTGCGGCTAGCATGGTTGGAATGCTTTGGCGCGGTAGGGTGTGGTTGGAATGCTTTGCCATTGGCACACGAGATGCGGCTAGCATATCTAGGGCCATGGCACGGTTCCATTGTCATGGCGCGGCTAGCTTGGGCTAGGCGTGTCTGGCATGATACTCCATTAGCACGCGGGGTGTGGCTAGCATGGTTGGCAAGCTTTGGCGCGGTAGGGTGTGGCTGGATTGATTTTCCATTGGCACACGAGATGCGGCTAGCATAGCTAGGGCCATGGCACGGTACGATTGGCATGGTGCGGCTAACTTGGGATAGGCGTGGCTGGCATGATTTGCCATTGGAACGCGGGGTGAATTAGGGTTTGGTTTGTCGTAACCCTAATTTGAAAAAATATACCCTAGTAATTAATAGGGACATATTAATATCTTTTATCAATGCGCCTATTAAATGCTTGTTTTAAGTATCTGCTAAGGTTTAGCGTTTTACGATTTTAACCCTAAACTAAAGACCACCATCAACACAAGCGCACTTTGCCGTGGCCCTAGACATGCTAGTCACGTCATGCCAATCCAAGCGCCCTCGCATTTGCCTTAGCCATGACATACGCCCATGGCAAACCCTTGGCCCCTCATGCCAAGTCTAAACACACCCTAGATGTGCCACCCTGTTGGACCTTACTACGCGGCTACCAAAACAAAAGCGTGCAACGATCAACGGTTTCCCCTCCATTCAAGATGCAAAATCTCGACCGTCCAAGGTCACCAGGCTAGCAAGTTCCCCGACCTCAACTTGCCAAGCCACAACAACGTGTTACATGTTTTCCAAAGACATTCTATACATCAACACAAACTTGGGGATCCTCTTTGGGTATTGGTTTTGTGTTTACTGTGTGCGGCGTACACTACGCCCTTCATAAGGAAGTGTCATAAGGGTGAGTAAGCTAGTAAATACGGGAAGTTATGTGGGAAACGTTCATGGGACATAAAGCCGTGCGTTAACAACGTTATGAAACATCAATTCCATAACAGTTTCATCCGTTAACCACTTTATGGAACATCAAGTCCATGCATACGGTTACCACCTCCTCCCATTTACTTCCCCACTCCTTAATGATACCAGGGCACGTTTCTACTTCGACTTGTATAAATAGGTCTTACATATTTCCATTTGAACAACAAGTTCATTCGGACAAGACAACACTCAGAAATACTTACTTGCTAGCTCTCCTCTTGAGCTCTCCTACCTTTTCTGATAGCAAGTCGTGGTAACCCAACTACTCTTCCAGAATCAACTATTCTGGTCTCACCACTTTCCTTGCTTCCCTCCCCAAAACCATCCCATTCTCCTCCGCTTTGTGATCGAAGCAAGTCTGGAACGACCATTTCTTGGTTTAAGACGGACTTGTACAGATTGATCTCTCGAATCTAAAGTACTCCCTTGCAGTACATTGTTTAGGGTTTAAACGTTTTCTCACCTTCACGCCCGCAATTACCGAAATCAGCAGAAACTATTTTCACCTATAAACACAAGGGTAAGCATATTGTTATCTCTTCATCAAACCAGTTAATTGAAAAACTAAAATAACTCGCTTAGCTTTTCACTGCCGATGCTACTAAAAGATCCAACTCCCCCCCCCCCCCCAAAAAAAATGTCCTAGTTAGATTACCGCTGTCTCTTAACTATTTGGCTTCCATGGTTAATCAAGATGTTTGTTAAGGAATGAGTTTGTAAGAGTACAAATTCCACTATTTATAATGTTATGACCAGGGTTGATTGGAAGATAAGGTACTACCAATTTCAAGAATCCTTAACATACGCTATGAAAATCGCATTTCAAACAATGTAATCAATCTCGGGTCTCGGACCATCTTGGTTGGGCTCGGGACACTAAGATAATTTTATTTCAGGAAGATTCTAAGTAAAATTTCAGAATTTTTATGTATGTATTTGTGAAAAAAAAATTGAGTTTTCTTGGGTTGGATTTCAATTTTCATATGTAAAAGCAAGATTCGGCTGCATCTTTGTGGGATCCTGGCGTCTGGAAAAGTTGCTCGGTTAAATCTTGTCGCACCGATAAGAAGAAATTTGTCTTAGCCACTTACCGAAATCTAGATTCCCTATGATATATTGTCGGTGCCCGCCAAAATTGACAATATTGATTCGAACTATTAAATTGATATCTCTAATAGAAAATAACTAATATTAGCCGGCATCCTTCCAAAATTTTTATATAAATTCTATCTCAATTTTTTTTTTCTTGGTTGATCAGACAGTATCTGGAATTGAACCCCTAACATTCTGGTTGGTTTCTCAGCTTATCATTCGGATAGAAAGTAGATTTTATTTTAGGAAATGGGTCTCACCGCCGTCTCACTCGATTTTGTTCGGAATTCCCTCATTTTTCTACAAAATGATTCCACCTTAAAATGAAAAATGTAAGACACGGAAAAAGAATCTAAATATCTGAAAAAACTCCACTACAGTTCTTTTTGGTGGGCAAGAAATTCAACGGTATCCAAAAACGGAAAAAGGACAAGAAAAGTTGGATGTTTTGTTTTATATTTTCATTTGGAAACTAAACAATTACTCATCATCAACCACCCCATCACGAGCCCTTCTTTACATCTCAGCGAGAAATTTCCTAGAATTTAATGTTTTGTTTTAAAGAGTTGGTGAAATCTTTCAGAAATCCACTCACTCTCTCTGTTAAAACCCATTTCATCATCCATTCAGGGTTTCAATCTCACCGCCACCATTATCAAGAGTTTTCAGATCTGTTTGTGGTTGAAGTAAGTAGGTTTTGTTTGAGATCTTGATTTTTGAAGTGTAAAACACCTTTAACTCCTTGATCTCGTTAAATATTTGCATGTTCAGCTTAGATTTTGTTTGTGTTTTTATTCTAGATCTTGTTAATGAACTGAGTAGGTATGTTTGTTTTTGCATGATTTTCATATCAAGATTGAACCAAAATAGAGAGATTCATTGATTGAGTGTTTAGATAACAAGAATACAATGTTTTTGATATTTTTTGGATGATTACAAATGATACTACAAATGCCTATTTATAGGCTTACAAAGAGAAGAAGAGAACTATGCCTATGGAGGCTAACAACTATGCCTTTGGAGGCTAACAACTATGCTTATGGAGGCTAACAACTATGCTTATGGAGGCTAACAACTATGCCTTTGGAGGCTAACAACTATGCCTATGGAGGCTTACCTTATATTCTTTGTTTCTAGAATAATCTACATGTTTAGAACATGTTTAGAGGTAATTCTAACACTCCCCCTCAAGATGGTGCATATATGTCGCTCATGCCTAGCTTGCCAACAAACTTCAGAAATATTTTACTTGGAACTGCTTTAGTTAGAATATCAGCTACCTGTTCTTCCGATCTAATTCTAGGTAACTCCACGATCCCATTATCCAACTTCTCTTTAATGAAGAACCTATCTATATCCACATGTTTTGTGCGATCATGATGAACTGGATTGTGTGCAATATCACACGCCGCTTTGTTATCGCAGTACAAACGAATTGGTTTCCTAGGAGGATACCCCAATTCAGTTAGCAGACGTTTTAACCACATAACTTCGCAGATACCCAGCGCCATACCTCGCTATTCAGCCTCTGCACTTGATCGTGAAACAACTCCTTGTTTTTTGCTTCTCCATGTAACAAGATTACCCCCAACGAAGGTAAAATATCTTGAAGTAGACCTCATATCATCACATGACCCACCATAGTCAGAATCAGTATATGCCTCCATACTTTTGAAGTCTTGACCTTTCTTATACAAGATCCCTTTTCCTGGAGCAGACTTTAGGTATCTTAGGATTCGCATTACCGCATTCATATGTGGTTCTCCAGGATTATGCATGAATTGACTAACAATACTCAATGCATATGCAAGATCGGGTCTTGTATGTGCCAAGTACATTAGTCTACCCACGAGCCTTTGGTATCTTCCTTTATCAACAGGTACTTGGTTGCCATCCGAACATAATTTCAAACCTGGCTCTACTGGTGTATCTACAGGTTGACATGCTGTCATACCTGTTTCCTCCAACAAATCAAGGGAATATTTTCTTTGTGACAAGAATATTCCTTCTGTTGATCGAGATACTTCAATTCCAAGGAAGTATTTTAAAGAAGCACGATCCTTCATCTGAAATTCACTTGATAGATAATTTTGGAGAGCCTTTCTTTCTTCTGGATCATCTCCTGTAACTATCATGTCATCTACATATATGATTAAAGATGTAATCTTACCTCGATTTCTTTTTAAGAATAAAGAATGATCTGAATTTGCCTGGCGATAACCAAATGCTCTCATAGACTTGGTAAATCTTCCAAACCACGCTCTCGGAGATTGTTTCAGACCATACAATGACTTGTTTAACCTACAAACTTTTCCGTTATGCAACTCTGACTCCATCATTCCTGGTGGAAGATGCATATACACTTCTTCGGACAAATATCCATGTAAAAAGGCGTTCTTGACATCAAACTGTTGCAATGGACAACCCAAATTTGCAGCAAGAGACAACAAGACTCGCACTATATTCATTTTAGCTACAAAAGCGAATGTCTCATTATAATCTACACCATAAGTCTGGCTATACCCTTTAGCAACCAATCTTGCCTTAAAGCGTTCAATTTCACCATTTGCCTTGTATTTGACTCGTAAAAACCCAAATGACATCCCACGACTTTCTTTCCTTCTGGATATTCAACCATGTCCCAAGTATTATTTTCTTATAAGGATTTCATCTCATCGATCATAGCTTCCCTCCATTTCGGATCAGATAATGCTTCCTGCACGCTGTTAGGAATAACTACAGTAGATAATTGATTCACAAATGACTTATTTGATTCTGTCAGACGGTGATTAGAGACATAATTACTCATGGGATATTTAGCTTTTGATGAAATATCAGGTTCATACATAGTTTTAGGGATACCTCTATTCCGACGTTCTGGCAATTGTTTCTTTGCATGTTCAAGAACATCTTCAGCGAACGGTTGGATTGGGGTTGGTGATGTATCATTATCTTCTTCAACTTCATCTGCATTATCTTCTGATCCATCTGCATTATCTTCTTCAACTCCATTTATAGCTTCAATTTCACCATCTGTGTTAATTTCTTCCCCACTAACTTTCTGTTCTTTTGGAATATGAAGAACAACATCTTCTTCGATTATATCTTCTTCATAGTCAAGAGTCTGAATTTCTTTTTCATACTCCCCCTGAAGTTCAGACTTCGAGTAATACATCACGTGTTCGTGAAACTTAACATCCAATGTGATGTACATTCGTTTAGTTGGAGGATGGTAGCACCTATACCCTTTCTGACTTGCAGCATATCCCACGAAGACACATTTTAAAGCTCGGGGAGATAACTTGCTCCGTTGGTTCTTGTGTAAGTGCACAAATGCTACACAACCAAATATGCATGGTGGCAAGTTTGGAATTCACAGTGAAAACTGTTGCCTCAGTGAGAGCTTGAAATGGTGTCTGAAAAATGATAGTCTTTGGAAGGTGTGCGGTTGATCACATATGCTGCAGAGGTAAGAGCTTCACCCCAATAAGTTAACGGCATATGAGCTGATATTAATGAAGCACGCACAACTTCAAGGAAGTGACGGTTTTTTATTTCAGCTACCACATTCTGTTGAGGAGTATTAGGACAAGTTGTCTAATGAACAATACCACATTTTCTTAAATAATGTTGAAAATCAGTACTTAAATATTCGCCTCCGTTGTCACTTCGAAGAACTTGAATCTTTTTATTGTACTGTGTGTTGACTAATTTGTGAAACCTCTGAAATAAATTATTCACTTCATCTTTTGATTTCATCAAGCAAACCCATGTCATCCTAGTGCAATCATCAATAAAGGTGACGAACCATCGTGCGCTTCCAAGAGTGTTAACTTTAGACGGCCCCCAAACATCAGAATGAATAATCATGAATGGAATAGGACTTTTATTTAAAATTGATGGAAACAAAGTACGATGGCTTTTAGCTAGTTCACATTCTTCACATTGAAAACTAGAAACATCAACCTTTGAAAATAGACTAGGAAATAGCCTTTTTAAGTAGCCAAAAGAAGCATGCCCTAACCGTCTATGCCATAACCAAATTTGCGATTTCTCCTTCTCCACCTGAGTACCATTCACAGCTAAAGCATTAGATAATCTTTCTGAAATTTTTGACGCCAAATCTAGATAGTAGAGCTTTCCTCTTCTAACCCCAGATCCAATCGTTCGCCGTGTTCGGAAGTCCTTAAACACACAAGAATTCGGCCAAAAAATAACAACACAATGTAAGACTTTAGTAATTTGGGAAACTGATAATAGATTATAACTTAGAGAGGGAACGACTAAAACCGAATCTAGACCCAATGTATCAGTAATATTTAATGATTGTTCTCCAATTACTGGAGCCAAAGATCCATCTGCTGTGCAAACAGAGTTGTGTATGGATGTTTTAAGAGGAGAAACCTGTCTGGAATCAAAAGTCATATGGTATGTGCAACCCGAATCAATTATCCATGAGTTATTAGGAACAACTTGCGAAACATTAAAAACCTTACCATTGGTTGTTTCCATAGCGGATGTTAGATTGCTTACCACATGTGCTGCTGCAACGGAGTTCTTTTTCTTGGTATCGCGCTTATCCCACCAATCTGGATACCCGACAATCTCAAAGAAGTTGTCTTTGGTATGACCACGTTTATTACAATGAGTGCAGGTGGCGGACTTATCTTTAATGTTGTATTGACGACGGGTTGCCATTGCAGAATTATCAACTTCAGTTCCTTTGTTCATTGTAGTATGCCGGACAGATTTACGTCGTACCAAAGCATAACAAGGTTCTAATTCAAGTATGGGATCCTTCCTTAGAATTTCCCCACGTATTTGTTCAAATTCACTGTCTAAACCAGCAAGAAAAATATGCACCCTCATACGTTGAACTGATTTTCGATATAGTTCAACATCTTTTTCATTTTCCATAATCACCTTATCACGGTGATCTAGCTCACTGAAGATTTCTACTAATTCCCCATAATAGACCGGGAGTGGTCTACCATTTTTCCTGGCAGAGAAAGCCCTTTGATTTAAGATATAAATTTGTAGTTCATCTGCTCCATCATAGAAAGCCTTAGAAACAGCATCCCAGATCTCACGAGCACTAGGTAAACGAATATATCGTTTCATTATTTCTGGTGACATAGACATTAATAGCCATCTCTTGACCTTTTGATTTTCTGCGTACCATTTATCATACTTGTCATCATTTTTAGATGGAACTGGAGACGTACCGCGAATAAAGGAGATCTTCTCCTTATCAGCAATATGCATCTCAATGATTTGAGACCACAGATCATAATTTGATTCATCCAAAGTAATTCCTTCCTTGAACGATGACCTATCGGATTGAAAAATAATTGTGTCGGAAGGTTTTGTGGTTTTAGAATTTTCTGTATCTGAATCTCCCATGGTTCAATACTAGATACAAGGATCCTTAACCTTGCTCTGATACCATATCAAGATTGAACCAAAATAGAGAGATTCATTGATTGAGTGTTTAGATAACAAGAATACAATGTTTTTGATATTTTTTGGATGATTACAAATGATACTACAAATGCCTATTTATAGGCTTACAAAGAGAAGAAGAGAACTATGCCTATGGAGGCTAACAACTATGCCTTTGGAGGCTAACAACTATGCTTATGGAGGCTAACAACTATGCTTATGGAGGCTAACAACTATGCCTTTGGAGGCTAACAACTATGCCTATGGAGGCTTACCTTATATTCTTTGTTTCTAGAATAATCTACATGTTTAGAACATGTTTAGAGGTAATTCTAACATTTCACTTGTATTCTGTCAACTGGGTTCGATTAGTTTATTTCCCCTAATTTTCACACTGAGTATATGTAGTGTGTTTGAAAGTTGATTTTTCTTCAAATCTGAGTATATGTCGTTTGTTTCTACTAATTTGTACATTGTATTCTACTGAGCATGACTGTGTTTTCTTGATTATATAGATACTGAGTATTTTTAATTAGTTATTCATGATTTTTCCTTTTTTGTACTTGAGTTTATTTTTCTTTAAGCCTGAGTATTATTTTGCTCTTAATGTTGTTAATATGCTCATGTATGATGCTGTGTTTCTGGACTTGAAATGAAACGAATTGTTCAATGTTGTATAAGTGATCTAACTTCCTGTATCATCTTTGCTACTCCATGTAAAACATGTATGATGCTGTGTTTCTGTAGCGTTAATTTTACCTGTTTAGTAATATAAACTCTTGGATTGGATAGGTTTATATCTTTATATATGGTAGATCTAGGAGTCTAGGACTTTTGTTCAGATCTTTCTAAATTGTATACCGTTTAATTGAATGTTATGGTGGTTATTAGAGCAAACTCAGTATTAGAGCAGGTAGTGAAATTGGGTAAGCCACTGTTCTATGAGATTTGGGAAAAACCAGCAACAAGTTGTATGATTGGGATTTGTAGTCGCAACTTTAAGGTTTTGATTTTGAAATATGTGTTTTCTTCTCTTCAACTTGGGAGGTGGAATGGACATTATTTACAGTTCCCCAAGTGAAACTTTTGTATACTTTTGATGATTTTTTCAAATCAAGTAATTCTTAGTGGGTTTTTTTTATTTTCATTTTACGTATTCCGTGGTAATAATTTGGTATTCTTGGGTTCCTGACAGGTTTCGTGATGGATGATACTGAAGCAGATGTTGGGTTGTTATTTTGGGTCTCTTGTTTCCTGTTATCATTGGGCGCCTTTGGTGGCGTACTCTTCATTCGAGTGCTAACTATAGTCGGAGGCCGTGATTCACTTCTTGAAGACAGCTTTGTGGGGCTCCTCCGTTGGGCGTTTATTACTTCTTCCTTATGCAACTCTATAGGCATGTTATCTCATTCGACCATCTCTCAAGTTTTCCTTCATCAGTACTACATCGGCATTCCTTTGTATGGTAGTTGGTTATGGTCTCTTGATATCATTCATAGTCCAGCATATTTGAGCTTTTCAATGTCAATTTTTGGTTGTCTTTCAATCAAAGATTAAGGCTGATATGTAAAAGATAATGTGTGCTTAACTTATCTACCGGTCAAGATTAAGTCAATTTGTCGTCGTTTCTGTTATGTTGCAACACAGACTTTATTAGCTATGAACTTTGTTACCACTTCTGCGTATTTGTAGTATGTCGTGTATCTAAATGCAATATCCAAGAGTTAGCCGATCCGAGTAGGTTCATGTTGACGACCCGCTACTCTGATCCGAGGTAGCTTGATGACTGGTTACTGGTATTCAAACAACTTGGTTGAAGGAGGAAGGTCTTGTTTTGTTCAAAGATCTTGATTTTTCCAGTGTGAGAAACCTTTTGATTTACTTGAATCTTGCATATTTCGATTTTTTTGTGTGTTTTGATGTCTGTGTATGTATTTAGTCTTGATCTTGGTAATTCACTGAGTATGTTTGCTTGTTTTTTCCCCAACATATGTCATTTGGGTTAAATTAGTTTATTTCCCCTAATTTTCACACTGAGTAAAGTATGATTTCGGTGATTTTTGAGTATGTTTTTTTATTTTACATTGGAGTTTGTTGTTCGAAAGTTTGAGTTCTCTTCAAAGTATAAGCGTGTCTAGTACTAATTTGTACATTATATTCCACTGAGTATGATTTTGTTGATAATTAGTAGTGAGTATGTTGCTTATTTCTGCATGATTTCATTATTTTATTAAACAATTTGTTTTCGATAAATAGCATTATTGTTCATGTTGATGACCCTCCATTCCGATCCTAGGTAACGATCCGAGATAGCTTCATGACTTTTTAACCGTGAGGACTGAACCAGTGTAGTTAATCTATCTAATCATACTCTATTTATCCACACTCAACCTCTCATTAGATTGGTTAGATAAAACCTCTAATCACAGAAGTAGAACAAAAAGAAAGATAGAACATAGTGTTTGCACCCAAAATCACTTTTGGGCACGAAACACAAAGAATGGATAGTTTTGGTGTGTTTTTAGGGTTGGAGGCGAATTGGAGAACGAACCAAAACGACACAGATTTTTACGTGGTTCGGCATGGTTGCCTACGTCCACGGGTGAATCCCCTTGGGGAGTACTTTTTCATTGATAATTGTATTACATTCTATTTTCTCTCCTATTGGCTACCCCCTTTCCTGGTTTCTCCTCTCCCCTATTTATATAGTTCCATATCTAAATGTAAACATAAATTACATTAACTGCCCTTTTATGCTCCCATAATGGATTCTAAACGAAACTGCCTATTTATGCTCCCATAATGAATTCTAAACGAAACTGCCCATTTATGCTCCCATAATGAATTCTAAACGAAACTTCCCATTTATGCTTCCACCATGAATTCTGCATGAAACTGCTACATTTAGTGCTGCATGGCTGAAACTGCCGGAATTAATGCTGCATGCTTTCATGGTGATTTATGTATGAAACAACACACTTATGCTTCATGATAAATTCTGCATGCTAGCAAGCTGGACTGGAGGCTGGCAGTTTGGATGGATGCTGGTTGGCAGCATAATTGGCTGGCAGGCTCGATGGAGGCTGGCATGCAGCATGGTTGAATGGCAAACTGGATGGAGTTCAGCTGGCAGCATGATTAGCAGCGTTGCTGGCTACAAGACTGAAAATTGTCTAGGGATGTGACTGTCTTTGATAGTTGACCAACGATTGACTTTGGCCATTGACTTTGACCGGATATTGACTTTGACAGTTGACCGATTTTGACTATTGACGGATTTTGACCATTGACCGGTCTGTGCAGACTGGTGGGCTGCCTTGGTTGACTGGTTAGCGGGCTTGGATGAGGACCAAAAGATGATTCAAGTATCAATTTGGCCCATTAAGTGGTATTTTTACTTATGGTACAAACATCGCCCCCTCTTAACCTCCAACTTGTTGGGGGTTAAGAAAATTCTGTTTTCCTTAGTCAATGATAGAATTCTCCCCCAAGTGTGGATTATTGATACAGAGGCGACTGGCGAACTTCCTTTGTGTTTGCGGAAATCATAATCAAGACGCCCCCAAGCGAGGCTATTGTGATTGGGAGATTGGCGGGAAACAATTGAGTGGAGTGGTACTGTGAGTGAGCGATAACAGTATTGAGTGAAGCTGGTCTGCAGCAGCTGTAATCAGATGGACTGTGGGAAGAACGAGCATATCATGTATGCATCAGCTGCGATCAGCTGGAATGCATCAACAACGAACAAAGTTCCACTGCAGCAGCTGCGTTCAGCTGGACTGCAGGAACTGCGAGCATGGCTTGACTGCATCAGCTGTGATCAGCTGGAATGCAGCAGCGACGAACAAAGTTCCACTGCAGCAGCTGCGTTCAGCTGGACTGCAGGAACTGCGAGCAAGGCTGGACTGCATTAGCTGCGATCAGCTGGAATGCAGCAGCAATGATCAAAGTTCCTCTGCAGCAGTTGGGTTCAGCTGGACTGCAGGAAATGAGAGCATAGCTGGACTGCATCAGCTGTGATCAGCTGGAATGCAGCAACGACGAATAAAGCTACACTGCATCAACAACGATTAGTTGGACTGCAGCAGCTGCTGAGGGACTGGACTCAAATAGTTCGATAAACATAGGTGTAAAAGTTATAAATAAAACTAGACAGCATCAGTTGCGTCCAACTGAGTGTCACCATACTGCATCAGTTGCGTCCAACTGAGTCAGACTGCAGAAATGGACTGCATCGGTTGCGTCCAACCGAGTGCAACAGTTTCTTTTGAACTGGAGTACAATAATTCAATCAATATAACTATGGAAGTTTAACATTAATGATTGTAATAATTGCGTAAAAATATTATGGTGTATGCTCGCCCCCTCTTAATCCTGCAATTCGTTGGAGGATTAAGAAGTTCGGGTTACCTGAAGTTCCGATTTTCGGAAGCTGAACTCCGCATAGCATTTAGGTGTTATGTAACATTCCCCCAATCATATAGAGTGTTTACGCAGCCTGCCCCAAAGGAGTCGTTTCAAACCATGAGGTGTCACATATCTCTCCCCCAAGTGATAGTCAGTCAAGTTGAAGTGATATGCGAATCGCCCCCAGTAGATAGTGATTTTCATGCTGCTCAATGCTCGCACAAGGGTGCACTGACGTGATGCATTTTTCACGCGCATGGAATTTTTAAGATGTCTGCTACCTGGAATTCGCGCGGGGGACAATCTCACTATTCCAGATGCGCGCAGAATTGAAATGTGTGCATCCTCTCGTTGAGAAGAATGCTCGCCACATTAAAGGTGTCTTATTGAACAAAAATATGCATGAAAATAAAAAAATAAAAAATGTAAATTTTATACTTACCATATACTTACCATGTTGAAAATGTTACTGCGACTTCGTTTACGAAGTGATTAGGATGCCTACTGGCTATGTCGATGTCTTCCAGCGACGATGATTAGTATAGTTGCCTTAGCGTCTCTTCTCGACTTAGTAATTGATTTTTCTGTGGGACTGGAATGCACCAGTTAAGTCCAAACTGGAATGAAGACAGTTGCCACGGAATTGTCTTTTAGCAGCTTTGGTTAGCTGTACTGTAATAGTTATGCATAAAACTAGACTGAAGCAGTGGTGAGGAAAACTGTATTGAGATAGTTTTGGGAAAATCGTACTACAGCAGTTCGATCAACTGGACTGTAGGTAGGAATTTAAAAGGATCATGGCAGTTGATCAATCGACAAGAATGTTGTCTGTGAAATCGATTACAATAGTTCCATCAACTGACTGTAATAGTTATGTGGAAAAGGACTGCAACAGTTCGATCAACTGGACTGCAGTATTTTCGGTGGTGATTGATTGTGACCGTGTCTGGCGCTGTCATTTCAAATTTCAAAAAATTAAATTTCCTCCGAAAATTAAAATTTCTCCTTCACGATGACGGGAATTGACATACGATCTCAACGGGACGAAAATCACTCAGTTTGGATGCACGAAGAAGAAGTTATCGAAGAATTTGTTGGTTAGCACCAGGTCCCAAATATGTTGATGTCGTGATTTCACCCCAAAAATATTTTTCTCCACCTTCACGACGTTGGAAATTGAAACGTGATCGCAACGAGCCAAAAATCATCCAATTCGGGCGTGGGATGAGAAGATATCTACGAAACAAATTTTAAGACCAAGCCCCAGTGGGGCCTATAAATCCGTCTGCCAAACGAATGTGGGCTGAAAAATCCAGGGCTATCAAATTAAATTGCGTCGCGCAGCATAGGATCAGGGCTACGGTATTAAGTTTGGCCGAGATACATCTTAACATTTTCCCGATTAATCGCCGATTTTCTAGCTTGCCGATTAATCGGACCGATCAAATCACCGAGTTACCACAGTCGCCGTTCGCTGTCGCCTCCGCCGCCGTTCGCCTCCACCGCTCTCTCGTAATGCCCGCCGCCCTTGCTGCCGGACTTGGCCGCCGTTTTTTTTTTTTTTTTTTTTAAATTTGAATTTGAATTTCGATGTAAAGCGGAGCATCGAAATTTGATACCTCATAGAGAATCAACGGTCTGCTATCCAAAGCATCGAAGATTGATGTCCCATAGTCGTATCGAACTTTGTCTAAGTTGAAGTGGGTGTACAAAACCTTTGTTGAAGTGGGTTAACCGACCTTTTAGAAGTGGGTTAGGTTTTGCAACGTGGGTCAACAAAATCTGACGTGGGTGAAGGAAATTCAGAAGTGGGTGAACGGATCGTGCCAGTTGAGCCGCCGGTTTTTTTTTTTTTTTTTTTTTTGAATTTGAATTTGAATTTGAATTTTGATGTAAAGCGGAGCATCGAAATTTGATACCTCGTAGAGAATCAACGGTCTGCTATCCAGAGCATCGAAGATTGATGTCCCATAGTCGCATCGAACTTTGTCTAAGTTGAAGTGGGTGTACAAAACCTTTGTTGAAGTGGGTTAACCGACCTTTTAGAAGTGGGTTAGGTTTTGCAACGTGGGTCAACAAAATCTGACGTGGGTGAAGGAAATTCATAAGTGGGTGAACGGATCGTGCCAGTTGAGCCGCTGGGTCTGGCCGCCGGGTCGACCCGGAGGGTAAAATTATGTTAAAAAGAAATTGAAGAAAACAAGGAAGACAAAGAATTTTACGTGGTTCGTCATTGTGCCTACATCCGCGGGTGAATCTCCCTAAGGAGAATAATTTTATTCATTCGATTACAAAATGATTTCTCGACCACCATTGGCTACCCTCTCCCCCCCCACCTTTTTTTTCTTCTTCTACCAGGGTGTCCCTATTTATACAGTTGAATAATTAATTTTGAGATAAATTTAAATGGCATTAATCTCATTGCATGCCTCCTAGTAATAAATTGAATTAATCTTCCTAGCCATAAATGGTATTAATTTTGCATGTCCATAAATTGTATTAATCTTCCTCGCATGGCTCTTTTTGGTATTAATCAGTATTAATTCTACATGGCCATAAACTGTATTAATTATGCATGGCCATAAACTGTATTAATTATGCATGGCCATAAATATTCCTCGCATGGCTCCTGCATTCCTATTGACTTTCCTTGCATGCCTCCTGACATTAATCTTCCCTGCATGCCTCCGTATATTGATTTGCGGGCCTCCCGTGCATTTTATTCACGGTACAAACATCGCCCCCTCTTAACCTCCAACTTGTTGGGGGTTAAGAATTTTATTTTTTATTTTGGTCGATGACGTAACTCGCCAGTCGACCCAAAGCGTGAGTAGAGACATTAAAAAGACGCCCCCAATTGTGACAGCCTGCAATAAAATTTGCTCACGTGCTAAGAGAGACTTTTTTGCCACGTGGTGGACTTGTGATGCTCGATAGCTAGTCGAGTCTTGAGTAGAATGTAGTGTGTGCTTGCGGCTGGGGAAAGGCTTTTTGCTCGCAACGTAACAAGTTTAGCGCTTGCTGCTAGAGAAGGATGGGTGTTGCTTGTGTTGAGTACGAGTCTTTGGACCAATATCGGGGATTGGGCTCGTGGTTGAGACGAGACTTTATGCTTGCAAAGGTGCAAATCTTTCATACTCGCGTAGGAGACGAGATTTTGTGCTTGTGGTAAGAGCAAGACATATGTACTCACGTGCAATGTGAGGCTTTAGGTGCTTGCGATGTGATGCAAGGATAAATATTGGAGGGTCTAAGCAATCCTCATCTCGAACTTGGTCATGTCGCCATCCATGAACCTCAAACTCGATCATGTTGTTGCTCCAAGTGTACATAAAAGATTTTCGTACACAGAAAACTTTGCTTCTATGTTGTAGGGAATTCAATGACGATTCCAATGAGCCTAAAATCACCCAATTCGGAATTAAAACGACGAAACTGTTGACGAAACAAGATTTGAACGAAGCGCGCATGCCGTTCCCAACTTGGCAGTGCTGACTAAATTTGATGGACGACGCGACACATCTGACTGGAATGGATTTGCTGATGTGGCACCCGATCGGTGATGACATGGCGTCAGAAACGAAATAGTAGTTGAATGTTGCTAACGTGGCAGCTGACTGGACCTTGCTACTGATGTGTGGGTACGGTATGCAATATAGACATTTCCCATGTATTGACTCAATTTTTTGTCATTCTTGTCACCATGAAAGACGAGTGCTTTTTGTAATCACACCGTCCATGGGCATCCTAGGAAGATTTCCTTAGGATGCTTTTGTGCTCTTGGCTTGGGTGATGCTCAGTTTGTACTCAGTGAAATATCAAACACAAGATAAAGTCAGAAAAATGGTTTAAAACAACCACTGAACAATTTAACAAAGTGATGCATATAACAACGTTAAAGTAATAATGCAAAAAAAATAAAAATAAAAATAAATCCAATGACGTTATAACTTGTATCTTTCAACAATATGGAAAACACATGATGTTATCTGATCATTACTATAATTAAAACTAAAAATGGATGGAAGGGAAAAAGATATGCAAACCGATTAAATACGGGATGGGGAAGGAGTGAAAGTGTGGATTCCGTCCGTATTTGATTGACCAAAACAGGCGATTAAGAGCATGACTTTTTGATGATGCAAAACTTCTATCCCCGACTGTCTTAGTTACATCTTTTTTGAACCTTAATTATTATATTTTTCGCTGATTTTTGCATGGAAATTCGTACAAGGATTTTTTACAACTTTTCTCAATGGTAAAACACGATTTCTTTTCTCGATGTCCCCTTAGTCGGCGCCAATGTTTGCACCCAAAATCACTTTTGGGCACGAAACACAAAGAATGGATAGTTTTGGTGTGTTTTTAGGGTTGGAGGAGAATTGGAGAACGAACCAAAATGACACAGATTTTTACGTGGTTCGTTATGGTTTCCTACATCCACGGGTGAATCCCCTTGGGGAGTACTTTTTCATTGATAATTGTATTACATTCTGTTTTCTCTCCTATTGGCTACCCCCTTTCCTGGTTTCTCCTCTCCCCTATTTATACAGTTCCATATCTAAATGTAAACATAAATTACATTAACTGCACATTTATGCTCCCATAATGAATTCTAAACGAAACTTCCCATTCATGCTCCCACCATGAATTCTGCATGAAACTGCTACATTTAGTGCTGCATGGCTGAAACTGCTGGAATTAATGCTGCATGCTTTCATGGTGATTTATGTATGAAACAACACACTTATGATTCATGATAAATTCTGCATGCTAGCAAGCTGGATCATTTGGCGCTTGGATGGATGCTGGTTGGTAGCATAATTGGCTAGAAAGTCGATGGAGGTCAAGTCTGGCAAAGATGGTTGAATGGCAAACTGGATGGAGGTCGGTTGGCAGCATGACTAGCAGCGTTGATGGCTACAAGACTGAAAATTGGCTAGGGATGTGACTGTCTTTGATAGTTGACCGACGATTGACTTTGACCATTGACTTTGACCGGATATTGACTTTGACGGTTGACCGATTTTGACTATTGACTGATTTTGACCGTTGACCGGTCTGTACATACTGGTGGGCTTCCTTGGTTGACTGGTTAGCGGGCTTGGATGAGGACCAAAAGATGATTCAAGTATCAATTTGGCCCATTAAGTGGTATTTTTACTTATGGTATAAACACATAGGTAAACAATAAGTTCTCTCTAATTTTCCATTTGATGTAATCACGCAAAATAATAGAGAAGGTTTGATTAATGATCAGAAAGCCGAAAAAAGAAAGGACGAAATAGCATTATTGTGTGTTCATTGGAGAAGAGAAGAATCAGAAGATACTACTAGTACTACTAACCAACTGTTTTGATGCAAAATACAAAATCGAGATGATGCCCTCCTCCGTGACTGGGATTTCCACCACGCCTGATCCATCATCTACCACATTCATGTGACTTAGGTTTGGCAAGAAACTCATTAACACAAATTTCAGTGGTTCCCAAAAACGGAAAAAGGAGAAGAAAAGTTGGATGTCTTGTTTTACATTTTCATTTGGTAAGAAAACAATTACTCATCGTCAACCACCCATCACGAGCTCTTCTTTACATCTCACAGAGAAATTTCCTAGAATTTATTGTTACTACTACTTACTGGTTAGATATTGGGAGAATCATTCAGAAATCCACTTACTCTCTCTGTTAAAATTCATTTTCATCCCTGATTTTGGGTTTCAATCGCAAGACTTTTCAGATCTGTTTGTGGCTGAAGACTTGAAGTAAAAAGGTGTTGTTTTGTTTAGAGATCTTCATTTTTTCCTTTGTAAGAAACTCTTTGATTTACCTGTAATCTTTGCTTGTTAGCTTCAAATCTGTTTGTGTTATGTGTCTTGTGTGTATGTTTTTAGTCTGATCTTGTCAATGTACTGAGTAGGTTTGTTTGTTTTTGCCTAATTTTCACTTTATTCATTCAATTGGGTTTGTTAATTAGTTTATTTTCCCTAATTTTCACACTGAGTAGAGTATGATTTTGGATATGTTTTCGTATTTTAGAGGGGAATTTGTTGTTTGGAAGTTTGATTTCACTTCAAAGTATGAGCATGTCTAGTACTAATATTTGATTCCCACACAGTAGTTTGTATGTTGCTTATTTCATATGATTTCATTTTATTATATATTTTTTTGTAGTGGAACTGACTTTCCATCAAACCCGAGTATGGTTTTGCTCTTGACATATATACAAATTTTGTTCATTTAGTTGATGATTTGTGTTTCCAGAGGAAATGAAATGAATTTTTCAGTGTTTTGAAAGTGATATTAATAGTCTTTGGTAAGTTTGATGATCTGTAGCGTTCATTCTACCTGTTTAGCGTTCTCATTTTGTTTGTTTGGCAGTATGATTATGTTCTTGATCTATGTTAATACTGATTATTCTGCATGGAAAGGGTTTGTTTCAAGTTGACTATGTTGTATTTTTCGAATAAGTGAGGCTGTCGTATTATACTGCGTTGTTAGTTTGGATGAATTTATTTGAGTTTTGAAGTGAAACAATCGTTTTAAGATTTAGTTTTCTTATTAGATCTGTATGAGTTCTGTCATTCTGTGGTTGTTCATAAAACTTCATTAGTCATTACCCCATTTAGAGATTTGGGACGTTGTTCATTACCTTATTTAGTTGTTTGAAACAATGTAGAGAGCTGAAAGTGGAAAGCCTTACATCAGAAACGATTTTGTTCAACCAAGCTTTTTCAAGACATTACATTGTCTTGGCGCAAAATGTCTGCTGATTGATATTGGATGTTGACCGGGGTAAATTGTGAAATTCCCTCCATATTTCAACAGAAGCATGCATCTTGCAGCACCGCAGGACCAAGAGTTGCTTAAGTAACTCAATCCTGTAACATAATGTTCTATAAGATCATCAGCAGTTGATAATAGGAATCTAAGACCAATTAAATAAATTATCTAACGTACCAAATCACAAAGAACACAGATAATATCTGGCATAAGATATTTACTCCTTGAATAACTGCAAATACCCAACTTTAATCGTGAGTTGGAACACTTCTTTACACTTCGCATCTACATCCTTGTCCACATTTCTTTCAATGGTTCTGCAACTGTAAAGATGGAGGAGATACAAAGATGGAGCCACGGAGGAGGTGTTAAGTTGAGAGAAAAACCAAAAACCGAAAATCTATTTCTGAAGTTGCGCGTGATAAAAAAGGAAAAATCCCATCCAATGAACTTGAAGGTATACCAACTGACTTACAAATAATGTCTATTTTTGAGAGTATCATTGTTGTGCAGATACGAAGGTATTTGACATCCTTCGTAAACACTGCAAAGAAGCGGGATTTGCAGTTTGCTGATAGGCGTGTGTTATGTGATCGCATAATTATTTATACAGCTGATTAGTCATGTCGGTAAAGCCTTCGGGCGTGTATGGAAAGCTATCTTATCAAACATTCATAAACCAAAAGACGCGTCTTGCAATTTTAGGCAAAACAGAAAAACTAAAATACTTTTATCGATTTCCAAAGAGTTTAATGGATTTACAAAGTATTGTGTTATTGGTTGTATACTTTTAAAATCTCTTTCAAAGTTTATGTTACTCGTTGTAGATTGTCAAAAGGTCTTCTAATGTTTGTGTTACTCGTTGTAAACTTGAAAATTCAAAGACTTTGCATACTTATCCATTTTCAAGACTTTGAATGACTTTTGGGTATATATTTGCCTTGATAAAAGTCTTGCAAAATATATAAGATTTTGGAAGACTTCCAATTTTTTTATAAAGATGTTTTTTACTCTATCTTATTTTTTTTCATGAATACACAATCTATAAAACTCCTATTATAGATGAGTATAAATTATATGATATGATTAAATATTTTTTTTTATTTTAATTATTATTATGTACAAATGTACAATAATAATTTTTTTAATTTATTGTTGCACTTTATTGTATTTCATTGAACCAAAAAAATAAGTTATATAAATAAAATAATAATAATTTAGTTTAATATAGTTGAAGTTACTATAATAAATAAGCTACAATAAATTTTATATTTATGTCTATCATGCATATTTCCATATAAAATTTGTTTATACAACTCTTCAAGACTCTACAAATGTCTGCAAGACATTAGACATCTCTGCATAACTCCGCAAAAGTTTGCTCAATTCTGTATAATTCTCGTAAAGTTATTAATTTTCATGACTCTTTTTAAATCTCTACAAATCTACAAATGTATTTATTGAGTAAACCCCCGTAAAAGATGCGTCTCTTCTGTTAAAAAAAAACTGATATGACATGACATCCAGGCATCTTTTTATTGGTTCTCCTAAATTTGTATGTGCCATGTGGCACTCTATAGTGAAGATGATTTTAGATACGCCACAAAGGGACACTTCTTCGTTCCTCTTTGTGCATCCAAAGAGTATGATATCTAGTCTATTAAGATCACACACCTGTTCATTGCTTCCTAATAAGGTGAAAAGGTGTGTGATGACATGGCAATGATATGTATACTTATGCTGACATGGCTTCACTCCATAGCAGAATAATTGTGGTTGCGCCATGTGGCATTTTTGGGGTCCCTTATTATAAAGAAAGATAACACTGAAGAAGCCGGCTCTCTCTGGATGCGTTCCTTGCATTTTCGATCCTGTTATCACAATGCACCGCTGCAGCCTTCTCCATCATTCAAGCGAGTAGGGTAGTTGAAATCCATGACCCACCTCTCATGTACATCATGTTGGTGTTCCATTTGGCATTCGCTGCTTGGTTCTTTTGCAACTTTCTAGGCATATTACTAAGTCACATTATTCTACCATCGACTTGCCATGAATACCGCTCGTACAAGAAGCTATCCCTTGTCATCGGTACTACATCGTCATTACTATACTTTGTATGCTTCTTGCTTATGATAGCCTAGGCTCTTGATATCATTCGATATCCAACATCCTTGAGAGCCTTTTAGTACTAATTTCTGGTTGTCCTCTTGATTATGTGTGCTTAACCTACCTACTGGTCCTTTTTGCTTTGTTGCAACAGAAGACTTTATTAGTTAATGCTATGAACTTTGTTACATATTATATTCCATGCTTGTCCGCACTCTTCTATGAATATATTTGTAGTATGTTTGGTTTATGGCCTAGCTACTAGCTAGCTAAATGTATGTTCAATTTCAACGTTTGTAGCTTTTTTGTCACTTTTTATTATCACCTGACATGGAGTTTTGGAGGAAGACATAAATCTCTGTAGACGAGTTAGATTATTCTGATCCGAGTTGTGATTAGATCGTGTTTTATTGGGTGAGTTTACTGTTCGCTTGGTTGGACTCAGCTGGAAAACTAAAAAACTGAAGAAAAAAAAACTTAATAAATTGGTCTTTTCAATTAATTTGAAAATTATAATAGGAGTAGATGAAATAGCAGTAAATAAGTGATAGAGGAAGAAGAGATGTACAGCTTGGGGAAGATTTCAAGTGATAAAACTCGGTGAATTCTGCAGCTTGGATTTTGTAAATGTGGCATTTTAAAAACCAAACTACAAGAGTAGAAAAAGAAGAAGGAAAATAATTGAGGATGGGGTGTTATTGAAAATGACTAGTGTCTTGCCCGTGCGTTGCACGGAGCTAAGTTAGTTGTAGCTTAATTGGTGCTGAAAAATGAAGAGACGTGTCTCTCCTACTAATCTTTTGCCACAGGCCGATATCTAAGAGAATTAATTGAAACGGCCCTGCCAACACTTATCGTCATTGGAATTTATTTTCGAAAATTCTAAAACACCAAAATGAGCTGCCTCAGTAAAAATTGGCATGATATTAAATCTGAAAACATATTGATTTGTCTCTTGGAGCAATAATATGTTTCCCCACCATGTCCTTCAAAACTGCAAGCATCCCTAAAATGAGTTATTTGATTTGATAAGTTCTAACAAAAACAATTATGTCAAGTTCATTTCCTGAACCTCACGAATGCATCATTGAACTAAGATGGGTGTGTCACTTTCCACAGAACATCCTGGTAAACATCTCGCATCCTTGTCCTAACACGTTGCGGCTGCTGAATCAACTTTCCTTGGCAACTACTGCTAACTTTAATGTCGGTGGACACTTGAGTAGTTAGGGTTAGTGGCAGTAGCAGTAGCAGGTGTTATTTATATTTCTGCACAGTTTTTGCTCTTTCGACTCCTGATATTTGGTAACAGAAAATTACTCTTTCGATTCCTGATATGGGATAAGAAAATTTAGCTCGCAATGTACACGGAAGAAAACTACCTGAAGAAACATTCTGAAGTGTCTTGACACACCTTCAACAGATGGACACAAAACAGATATGGTGCCCAACACAAACAAACCAAGATAACAATGATCAAACTTCATTGGATTAAACTTCGAATGCCTTGGATTAAAGTGAAAACAAAAGATATGTATTAACATCATGGTTATCCAACTTACTTTTAGATTAAAGAATGTAATTCTAAAAGGAATTTTATTTCATGTTTTTCACCGAAGCAACCATAAAAAGTTTAAGAATCCATATTCGTCTTCAGTACATCTAATAGCCAACAACTGCATTGAAACAGTGAAATTTATAACCATTGACTATTTGATTATGAAGACACAGAAAGGAAAGAATTGGTAGTTAATAGTATACAAACTAATAGCCGCACCTTTGTTAAATATTAATATAATATACTCCCACAGGTGTATACCCCTACAGTCTTGGGAAATCAGCTTCCTGCCTGTTAGCATTACAATTGTGCTAAATGAATGGTAAATGAATTAGTTCTCCTACATGCTTTACCATGCAAACGTATTGGAAGGACAAACCTAATATTGTAAAAATGATGCAGATGATTAGTCTTTGATGTTGATTTCCATCTATGGGAATCGAACCTACAACTCAAGTCAGAATGCCATGTGCTCTACCATTATGAGAACCCTGAGATAAAAGACTAATTTAGAATTATGAGAAGATTTCCTGATCCAATTTATCAAAATTCATGTTTATTTGGTATAACCAAACTAAATAACCACTAATATAATAAGAAAATATGGTGCTAACACTATCGTCGTTTGTTTAATATAAGCATATGAACACGTACCCATACTACCTCTGAAATTTGCAGACAGAAAAATTCTATGCTTACGAAAATTAGGCAGCAATGCGAACCTATATGCCACGCTTTTGTTCTTTTCACACTTAATTTATTTTTTAATAGCACGAACCATGAGCTACACAGCATTCCAATTATTCCCATATATAAAGTAACACAGATTTCCAGATTTTGTACCAAACTACAGAACTATAAAATGAGACAAACCTGAGCACCTTTTCATTAATGAAAATGTATTCATATATAAGAGTGGGTCATGGTTTGATGTGTGCAGAGAGTGCTTACCAAGTCCAGGTATGTGATAATCATTAACAATTTTAAGGGTTCTTATACGTATGGCCTACAAAGTTGATGTCCTCTGATGATCATCTGCAAGCAAGCAAAGCATGACCAACAACATGTCAAAGTTCTCACTCGCACACTTTCTGCAGCTCGTATTCCAAATAGAAAACCAGGTAAAAATTTAAGGTACAACCTTGTTCACCAATAGTATCAAGATCGAAATCAAAGTAACGGCAGAAAAAAATTTGCTCCAGATATGGGAAAAAAAATGTTGCTAACGGCATCTGATATCTGCTTTATTAGGTTAGTACCAAACTTTTACTTGAGATGCAACTACAAAGCTGCAAAAGGGGAGCAGTTCAAAGGAATCAAAACTAAAAGAAAGCACAAAATAAAAAAAATGTTCATCCTATGCTCCAGATATGGATTGCGGAAGTTAATATGCATCCTAATCCTAAATAATAACAAAAAATCCAATTAAGTAATTAACAATATAATTGATATGGTATTCTCTGTCTACATCTTGATATGGTTAATCCTTTAACTATAATATTTCCCTCAATTTCTCTCAATCTCTCACACTTTCACTCTCTAGGCCTCCTAAACGTGTTAAAGCAATCAACCTATCCAAGTATGCATCCTCTATTTGAGCCTTAAATATCCTCATCCATACCCATAAAAACCGTAATATTATCGTTAAAATATGCATTTCGTTATGTCATTAACTGAATGGAAGAGAAATAAACATATATATCTAAAGAATTTAAATTAAAGAATTTAGAAGTTTCATTTTGATTTTGATTTTTCACCTAAATGACTGGGATTTGAATTTCTTATATGACCTATACTTTCATTCTCCTCATCTCAGAGAAAAGGATCCAGCAATAGCTTTGTAGTAAGCACTCTATTGGAGCAGTAGGCGATCTATTGGATCCATCAGCACAATTTTTTTATCTATCTGTAAACTTTAACGATGAAGGATTTTTCCCTGCAAAGACACAATTATAGGTAGTTGATTCAGAACATGATGAAACTAATGTCAGATGCTATGCAATTGAGGAAACATATTAGTCACATGCCATGAGAACAGTCAAAGCAATTGTTTTTCTGTTTTGGCATATAAGAGAGCTCCAAATGAGAAACTCTATAGGAAAAAATTTGAACAATATTACAATACTAACTAAAAGTTTTACCAATTGAGAGTAATATCTTCATGCAAAATGCGATTAATCAACCGATAATGCAGAATATACAAAATTTAAGTAAACCCATATATCAATTATCATCAGAGTGACAAATTTAGTATGTTTTTCTTAATCTCTAACAGCTAAAAATTGCAATTTCTTCTCAACTGAAAAATCTATCTGATCCCCAAAATAAGATCTTTGATAACAAAAAGAGAAACCCAGACTGTAATCATTGATAACCAATCACATATGGACCCATAGTCAAAAATAAAAAATTCAACCGTTATAAGAATAAACACATTGAAGATTAGGAAATATGTTTAGTTACCTCATTGATTCCCTTTGCCCCGTCAGAATAAGATGGTGGTGGTGAAGAGGCGGGTAATGAAACATGAGTAAAAAGAGGCGGAGAAGAGAAAAAATTAGGGTTGTGGGTAAAAAGAGTTTATGTATCATGAAGTGATTCCGTACTTATTTACCCATCCAATTTATTTTGCTATGTAAATTCTTGATTGTTATTGGTTGGGGGCCAGGAGCTCTAGAATTCAAGCTTTTGTCCTAACTTTCATTCTGGAGCCAGTATTTCGACCTCAAATTATATATACAATGGGGTGTTATTCACCAATATGGCTAAACCTTTTTCTTTTTGCGTTTTGAATTATTGACTTGGATTTTCCTATTATTCTCGTACAATGCATGTGCCACAAAAGAAATGAAAGGCATTTTTGCCATTCTGTCTTTCTTTTAAGTTAGAGCTGCTTTCGTCATCTTCAATACACAATGACTTGTTCTTGTGAAGCCACTAATTGTTGACAACATAGTAACAATTTTTGTACAAAAAGAAAAACTGATCTTTTAAAACTTATCACCCGAATGTCCAGCACTACATCATCTTTTTACAAATATCGTAAAACTTATCCCCCTAAAATCGATAAACACTTAATCTCAAAAACCCACTTTCATAAAAAACCTAGTAGTTTCACTAATCCGTAAAAAACGATACAAAATTACTTACATTTAAAGAAGAACAAACGAACAATTTGAGAAACTTAAGGAGTAATCGAAAACCATTAATTAACTTAAATGAAATCCATGATGAGGATAACTCGTTTTCATTGATATATAAACCCTTAATATAGTCAGAGCGTCTGCAGCGGTGCAAGTAAACCTAAAGAGCAAAGACTAAAAAAAAAGACCATATTTGGGTTTAGTCCCTTGAGTGACGCAGTGGTGGGCGAGTATTTTTGGTCAAGCGTACGTATACTCTTCGCCTGTTTGCTGAGCGTTGATATAAATTGCGCCCCGTTCAAGCGGGGATAAAGATAACGCGCGATGTGGCGCGGTGTTAAAGAATGCGCTTGACGTTGGTCGTACATAAAGTGAACGCCTGGACATGGCGCGTTCGTGTAATCACATGCCCGATGAGGCAAACGTAAACTCAACGCCTGTTGACAGGTGTATGTATAATAAACGCCTCATGGGGCGTACATATAGAAAAACGCTTGACATGGTGTGATTGTATAATCTATGCCTCATGAGGCGTATACTTCAGCCCCGCCTCAATCAAGCATTTGTATACTTTCCGCCGAGGCACTCACATTTGTCGCACGCGTTATTTCTTACACCCATCCGAACAATAAAACTCCACGTACATCCCACGTGTTGTTTTTAACCCTAAATTTATACGTCGTCTTCTAGTTTTTTCTACCTCTTTCTTTCTACCCCTCCGAATACAAGTTCGTATCACAGTGAAGAGCAGGAAGAGTAAAAAATATTTACCAACACACTTTCCTACCTCAGCATCTGGGTCACACAACAGGTATGTTTCTGTTCATGTTTTATGTTGAATAATTAATTTAAGGTTTAAGTTTGTTAAAATTAGGTAATTTGATTTGGGTAGTCTGTGGGTTATTTTTATTTTTTTTAATTTGTTGGTTTTCAATTTGTTTACATTACGTTCATTAGCATGTTGTTGCCCAAATTGGTTGGTTTTATAAGTTTGCTATAGTTATAATTTGGTTATTGAAATGTCAAATTTTTTTAATTTAGAGAAACAGTTCCAGGATATTTTTTGTGGGTTATATGAATTTCAATGTGTGGGTATGTGAAAAATTGTGGTTCTGTAAAATTTGTGAAATTTGTTTGTTTATGTTTCAAAATTATGGACAAGTCAATTTTCACTACACCATTTTCAGGAAATAGTAACAGAAATTTGTAACAGCTAATGAGCTGTTACGAATTCGTAACACAAAAATGCTGTTACAAAATAGTTGTAACAGCTAGCAGCTGTTACAAAACTTGTCAGAGATTGTAACTGCCCTGTGAAGGTTACAAATTGTAACTGTATATGATGGCACATGTGCCATCCGTGTGCGTGGGTGGTCACACCTTCATATTATTTCCACCCAAACCACAGAAAACAGAGGATATTTCAACCATTTGTCACACAACTTGGCCATTTTCTCTTCATCACACACATGAATTGCGTCATTTCCTCCTCTCCTCTCTCGACCATACCTCTTTTCTCATCTGTTTTTTATTTTCTGCAGAAACTGCTCATTCCTCTCCATTACATGATTTCAAGGTTTCGATTAAGACTTCCGATTAAGGTGTCGATCTGTTAATTAGAAGATGAAGATGTAAGTAATAATCATAAGATATTCTTTTCAATTATAATTTCGATTAAGGTGTCGTTCTGTTAATGTTTTAAATTAGGGTTTCAATTATTAATGAAATATTTCGATTAGGTTTCGATTTTATATGAGATTTGCGATTTCAATCATCATCTTCTAGATCTGTTAATCGATTTCATCTGATGATTTTTGGTACTTTTTATAGGGTTTCGATTTTTCTATTGAATTATTAGGGTTTTTATATTAATACACTTTCAGCTCGTATAATGGTTTTATTTGCATCTAGTAGATAGGTGTTTGTTTGAATTCTATTTAGGGTCCCAAAATATTAATCGATTTCAGGGTTTCTTGGGCTCAGAATGATCCAATTTGATGTTTTGGATGATTCTTGAGTTAAGATTTAAAGTAGAAAAAGGATCTGAGGCTCTTGCATTCATGGGTTTTGGTGGCTGATTTTGGTGGTATTTTGAGTGAAAAATAGGGTTTGTTCATCCCCAGAAACAATGGGTTGATCTTAATTCCTAATCTAACAGCAGAAGGGATGAGTTTGTAAGAGGTTTTAATGAATTTTTTGTTTAGAAACTATGCGGTTGATTTCGGAAGGGTTTAGATGGGGTTTTGAAAGTTAAGAAGTTTTGGTGAATCTATATCTGAGAAACCAGCTGAAGTAAAGAAGTGTTGCTGCCATGGTTTGTGTGAGATGGTTAAGTTAATGAAAAACAAATGTTGCATTTGTACTGGGTCTGTAATGTTCAAAGTTTCACGGTGTCAGCAACCACTTTTGGTGGAATGCAGTAAGCATCATTTTTTATTGTACAAAACTGATAACTTACTAGAGCTATGCTAGAATAAATAGTTCAATATCAATCTAGTTATTTTCCTTTCTCCCAAGTCATTATGTGATTGTTCATTAATAAAATGAACATAGATAGAATGAACATGGAAAAACTATTTCTGAGTGCCTGTGTGAAAGCTTACTGAAACACTGAAGGTTCAAGTTCATGCTTTATAATGTAGAGAGAATCGATTGGAGGTTTCTTCGAACAAGTAAATAGTTATAGTTTTAATATAACTCAACCAAATGATTTTGATTATGTATACTATATTTTCTCAATATTGGGAAAGCCTCTAATATATCTTTATAGTAGTAGGAAGAACCTGCATGAAGCAATTCTACGAATTCTTGAATTTGATTTTAGTGGTCATCAGTTTCCTTCTTGATTCAGGTTTGACAATATTTTCCCTTACTATTATGTGCTTATCTTTGCAACTTGCACTTCGGATCTGGGAATTTATTCCTTATACTGTTTGGTTGGAGTAGCTAGTGGAAATTTCTTTATTGGCGTGTGTTTTTCTGATCTTAATTGTACCTCAAAAGTCAAATGTAAAATTAATATTGTCCCCGTGTCTTTTGTTTGTTTTAAAAAATTACGGTGAAAGGTCAAATAACAATGTACATCCTTATAATGCAGTTTTACCAGTGTTCCTAAAAATGCATCCTGTGTTGTATCAATGGGATCTAATTAGCCTTCCTTTTACGATAGTCGATGAAATAGTTGATGTGTCTCCAGCAGCAGAAGATGGATTACAGCTTGGTGATCAGATAGTGAAATTCGGTAACATGGAATCAAGAGATAATTTGCTATCCAAGCTTGCATTTGAACGTCAGTCGAACCAGGGCAACCAAGTTCCCGCAATGATTCTTAGGCAAGGGGGCGTAGTCAACCTTAATGTTACTCCTAGATCATGGAACTATCGTAGTATCCTATGGTAAGCTTTTATTTTGTGCGAATTATCGTTATTGTTCCACTGAATATTGTTTCACTAAAGATACTAGGAGTTCCACTTTGTTTCTTTGATTATTTGAGCCAAGTACTATTTAACTCACCTTACCTATTCCAATTGCAAACCAAGTAGCATCTTATTGAAAGTCTTCAAAGTGCTTATTATTTTACTGCCACACCAGTTGGGAAAATAAGTGGAATCAAAATCACGTGGATTTTCCTACCCTCAACTATCTTGACCTTGAAATTATTAGTGGTCCGTTTCTCCTAATTTACGGATTTTGTGAGTGATGGTCCTGATGGATGTCATTTGATGCCAACAAGAATCTAGTTCTTTGAATGTTTCCTTTGTTCCGTTTTTGTAAAATTTACCCTTTATGTCTATTAGACTTTGATATAAGTTAAATGTTAAAGTGGCAGGTCTACCAATGGTAGATAATTGTCTGTCTAGATACAATACTTGTATGTTTTCATATGTCCAGGTACTTCTACATTTGTTTTCTTGGGTTATATTGTTACAATTGAGTAACTTTCATGTATGTTGTGACTTCCCTAATTTTGGAAGACTCCTTTGTTATGAAAATGATAGCCACAACATTTTAATGATCAAGTAGAGATTGTGAATAGTTTCCATTTTACTAGTTTTGACACGAAATGTTTTTAACTGGTTTTGGTATATTATAAATTGTGCATTAATAATCTCTTTCAACATGCTGGGAGTGGGAAGACACGTACAATGTTTGGTGAAATTCCTGACTTGGATGTCAATCCCAGGGCAGAGCATGGGATGACACCACGTATCTTCAAATTTCTGTTTACGAGGATAAGAGCTGTAATTTTCGTTTCTCTAGTTAATATCACCGTGCACCTTGTACACTTATAATTAAATTGGCTGATTGTTCTCCCATCTTCTATTTGCAGGAATAAGAAATCCTGAAAGAGGAGAAATTAACATACAACTGCAATTGTTCCTTATTGATTTGTATTTTCAGTTATCCTCCACCTCAGGATAGATGTACTGTCCCATCTTGTACTAATACATACAGGTATTGAGATTCCAAATATCCCTTTATGCATCCTTCAATGCTATAAGGAAATTCATGAACAAATGCAACATGTTTAAACCTGCTGATGATTATGTACATTTTAATTGACAGTGAGGTTCGTTAAGTTGTTTTTCCCATGTTTCAGGGGTTTGTCTAGATATTTAGGTACTTATCAGAGAATGAATGTAAAAGAGTGTTTAGGTACTAACCAGAATTTGATACTTAACATAATTTTTTAGGTACTTGAAATAATTTGTATTTTTTATTAATATGAATGTTTGCTATGAACTAAATGAATGTTATATGAATTGATTGAAGAAATTATTGCTGAATATGGATGGATGGAATGTATGCCGGCTATTTGGATTTCCGGCAGATTTTCGATAGTAAATGAACCGTCAGTCAATAATGACCTGTCAAGTTTAACCGGGTCAATGTTGACTGGAAATAATTTTTTGCTGTTACAAAAATATTCGTAATGGTGATGGCGTGTTTCAATATGACATGTAGTAAAGGCCCTCTCCTGTAACAACTCTCAGTTACAAATAATTCGTAACAGCTGGACTCTATTACGAAATTCCACGTAGTAACAGCTGTTATCTGTTACAACCGCTGTTAGCTGTTACAACCACTGTTACAACCTAAATACGTAACAGCTACATGGTCGTTGAAAATTTTTGTCACGCCATGTTTTGAAACAGAAGATGCATGTTACAACCCTGTTTTGTAACACGTGAACCCTGTTTCTAATCGGCCAAAATGGTGTAGTGTTTATGTGGTTAAGATTGAAAATTGTGGTCCTCTTATTTTTAGGAAGTTATGTTTGGAAATTGAGGTTTTGTTAATTTGGTGTGTTACATAGAAGAAGAGCTAATTTAAATGGGGTTACAATCAATTCACTGTGTAGTGATGGTATATGAAATGTTGAAGTGATTAAATAGATTTGTTTTTAGGTATTTTATTTTTATTTGATATGTTCAAATACATCTGTGAGGATTGAATTTGTGTTTGTGGAATAATAGAATTTGGAATTATTATAGTTTGTGTTAATGAGTGATACTATTTGGAATATAAATGGTGTTGGACTTATAAAATTTATGAATAATGATGGTTGGTGATTTAATAATGAAATTTCATCTATCTTATGTGTGCATAAATTTGCACAGATGTTGAACCGATTCATAGCACTGTTCAATGGTCGCGTCAAGACGAACAAGAAATAGAAATGTGTAGCCAAAGAGGATTATAACTTAATCTCTACTGTTAAAATAAAGGAGGTTGATATTCCCCGGTTAGGGAGGTTTCCTACACTGCAAGATGATAAACCACACGCTACTATGGACATCACATTTTCACGGGAGCAACAATTGAAGTATCAACATCGTGGAAGTTTGGCAAAGGTAATTCATCACTACCAAACTATTTCCCAACACTTTATTAGAGCTAAATATATTATCGAAAAAGCGGGATGGCAAAGTTTATTGAGCATACAATGTAGTGAAACCCAGCATTCGATGGTTGATTATATTGTTGAGCGGTTTTGGGAAACAACAAACACTTTTCACTTCCCATTTGGTGATATGGGATTCACCCCCCTAGATTGGCTCATGTTGACTGGACTGAGTATTGGTGAAGGGATTGACGTTCCAAACAATTCTGGGAAGCACCAATTTGAATATGTTCGTGAGCATTTATTTCCGGATATCCAAGATGTCACGACGTGTCCGAAAGCTCCGTCGTGGGTTTCAAATTCAATTATAATTAAATATTTAAGCTCCTATTTTTTAGAAGACAAGTTGGTTGCGGCTGAAAATGATCTCACCCTGTCTCATAGAGTAGCAATTTCCTTTTTCATGTGTGTGTTGGGACATTTTTTCTTTTCTAATGCAAAGACCTACATAGATGCTGGATGGTTAGATGCTTTTAAAAATCTTGATGTAGTGTCCACGTATGACTGGGGTGGTGCGGCTTTTTCTAAATTGTATGCGTCACTCCATTTATTTGGGAGGAGACAAAAGGCATTATGTGGTCCATTCCAAATCTTAGAGGTATTTTCTTTATCCAGTGATTTTTTCCTTTCATTTTTTATTTTGTTGAGAAGTTATTTACTTGTAGAATTATTTTCATGGAGTAGTTTTGAGGGTATGAATACCTGGGCATTTGTCGACCTGAAATTTCACGCTCGAATGAAGAACAAATATTTGTTGTAGCTTCTAAATGGCATGTATCTTCTAAATGGAATGTACCAAAGAATACAAATGATATTTTCCGTTATAGGGATTTACTGAGTAAGCTTATTGTTGAACAAGTGACATGGCGCCCATGGGAATCATATAGAGAAGTCCTTGCATCTGATATGGGAAGCACGACTGTGAGGATATCAAACTCGAGATATATATTTTCGTACATGGGCATTGTGAGTTAATAATTAAATTTTATTTTGTTAATAAGAGGGATTATTTAGTATATAACATACGTATGATATTTCCAATTGTACAGCATAACATGTACCTCGGAGAAAGGTGTTGGAGGCAAAACCATTATACTTTTGCTTTTCCCATAAAACTACACACAATTATTGGGGATATCGGCAATATTCAAGCAGAACGCTTAAAAAGGGAAGGTGAGGTCGATGCAACAGAGATAGTGCAAGTTTTCAAAGATTATGATACATATTTAAAGTACTGGAGAAAGGTAACTAACTACAGAGACTATGTGACTCATCTTTGTTGGGAAGCCCAAACATATAGGTATATCGGTGACGTGTATACAGACACAATTGATCAACCGGCTGAACATGTACCTATCCCTCCTCCACATCTATTATCCCACGTAAGTGTACTAATATCCTTTTTATTGTACATTCTACTTTTTATTTTTATATTTTTCTTATGTATTTTTATTTTTATACACAGCATGAAGCTTACACATTATTTCAAGAAAATGCGGATTTTATTCAACAATTCCGCGATTTTACGTTAAAACAAACTAAGGAGAGGGTGGACATTATTTTGGCGAAAGAAGCAGAAATAAAAAGGCTGAACACTTCAAACACGGATTTGCAACAACAACTATCTCTTTTTCGTACGCCGCACAATTTACAACCCCCCTGGATACGGTTCGTTTTCCCAAACAATGCCACCCCAAGTTTGGACAAGTATGACTCAAGGATCCTGTTCAACCACAATTTCTTCAGTCAATACCACTCCAAGAATGCAGATGCCTTTTATGCCACCATGAGCCACGCCTTCGGATACAGATAGAAAGAATGGTTAATTATATTTGAATAGACTTTCTAATAAGTAATTGCTAAACTTTTCTTTCACCGAGTAGTCATTTAGTAGTCCTCTCAAGTCTACTGAGTTGTCAGTGTGTACAAAATCTTCTCATATCAGGTCACTGCCAATGAATTTATCTTTTTTGGAAAACACTTTCTATTATTATAAAAACAGTATATATATTTTATATTTTTATAATGCTCTTGGAAATTGGTTATAAATTAAAGATATGAGCCATTGTAATGTATCTACCACAATCTCCCTCTTATGCTTCAGATAGTAATGGAAGACTATGAGAATACCATTCATTATTGCTCTTCTGTTTCTTCTTCTTCTTCTAATAGTAGTTTTTATTCGTCCGATGACGATGCAATAGCAATTATGCAAAATAACATGGTTGTTAGTTTGGGAGTCCTTGTTTCAAATTTAAAATGGCCTCAAACTCGTATAAAAATACCTAGAGATCGTGAGGCAGGAGCAGAAGTTATATATAGAGACTATTTTTCTCTGTTCCCAAACCAACCACCCAATGTTTTCCGTAGAAGATTTAGGATGCATCGACAATTGTTTAACCGAATAGTGGAAGGTGTTACCAATGCCGAAAGGTATTTTGTTCAAAAGCCGGATGCTTGTGGAGTTTTAGGATTAAACCCTCATCAAAATGTTACGACAGCAGTATGAATGTTAGCTTATGGATGTGCGGCAGATGCAATAGAAGAGTACTTATGCATAGCGGAATCCACTGTTTTGGAAGCTACTCGTATGTTTTGTAAGACGATTGTTAATGTGTATGGGAAATAATATTTGGGTGAACCATTGGCTGGTGATGTTGAATTGTTGCTTAAGCAGAACAAATATCGGGGATTTCCATGGATGTTGGGTAGTCTAGATTGCATGCACTGGAAATGGGATAAATGTCCGTCGGAAGAATCCGAGGCTTACACCGCGTATAAAGGGAGCAAAAGTATCATCTTGGAGGCAGTGGTGTCGTATGATCTATGGTTTTGGCATGCCTTTTTTGGTATTCCCGGCTCTAACAACGATATTAATTTTATGAATCGTTCATATGTTTTTCGAAGTCTTATAACAGGAATAGCACCACCAGTGAGCTACGAGGTAAACGGACATTCATATGATATTACGTATTATCTAGGTGATGGCATCTACCCAGAGATTCCTACTATTATTATGGCCATTAAACATCCGGTCGGTAGGAAAAAGGTTTTATTTACATAGATGCAAGAGGGTGCAAGAAAAGATGTAGAATGGGGATTTGGTGTACTACAACAACAATTCGGAATAATCAAACAACTGGCAAGAATGTGGAACCCGGATGTGCTGGCCTATATTATGAAAACCTGTATAATCTTACATAATATGATAGTCAAGGATGAGCGTCTACCGGTGACTGGCCACATGTTTATGAACAACGAAGTAACCCAGCACCGGTTAATATATTAAGAGGAAATAGTGACGAGTTTTCCCAAATTAGAGCAGAGCAACGCCGACGTGCATTGCATTACAAAGATGTGCATATTCGTTTGCGTGATGACTTGACCGAACATTTATGGTTAGAATATGGGAATTAATATTTGTAGTTTGCATTTTCTTTGTATCTTAACTTGGGCTAATAATAAACGAATTTATGCATTACATGGTCAGAGTAGAATTGAATATGATATTTTTTTCTCTTTACCACACCAATCCCTGTTACATCAACGAAATATTAAAAAACTGACAAAATACCTATACGAGGGTATTGTGCAAGGATGGATCGTCCTTACAACAATTCCACTTTATTCAGGACATGAACATTTATACTACTAATAATAACTAATTAATTGAAATATTATTTTTAAATACTAATATGCCTTTCTGTAAAGATTGGTTTCTTCTATTACGAACTATGTCCACCCTGCGAAGTTGGAAGTATTCTTGTTGTACAACATCCAATTTTCCGAGATCCATCATAATTATGCGAAATTCGTCGTCATCATTTTGTTTGGCTATTTTGGCCGCTTGTTCTGCTTGTTTAGCTGCAAACTCGGATGGTCTTTGTTCCATCTTGAATTTTGATTGTGCTTGGTAATGATTATTAAAATTTTGTTGTTCTTTAAAATTATTCCCATTAATTCCTCTTAGGCATTGGATTTTTCTCTCCCTGTTTTCTTCAATCGTTTTGCTGCTTTTTTCCCCAACTGACGGAGATATGTGTTCTCTATGTCCCCCTTATCCGTAGAGATACCGATCTCTTCTGGAATTGTTGTTTTCCGTCCATCCTCATCTACCTCGTTATTCTCATAACTGTCCAAATCGTGCGTCGTATCGAATACAAAAGTCGATCGACGATTGTATTTAATATTTTCTATGACAATTGAGTAGCACTCTTCGTGCCTAATTTTTTTTCAATCGTTGCATTCCTTAAAACGCGTTTTTATTTCTTCAATCTGTTAATTTTTTAAAAAATAAAATAAAGTTTAGGTGCGTTTAAATAGGATAAAATAATGGTTCAAAATATGGAGAATACTTACCCTCATTTCCGGACCCCATCCGGTATGATATTCACCGTCCACTTCTGCCTCTTTTGCAGAAAACAAATCCCCATCTTTACTTATTCCCTGTTATCGTTTTTTCCATGAACTCCAAGTCCGCTCTGGAGCATTAGGTAAATGAACTTCAATATCATCCTTGATACCAGTCCACAACGCCTCCCATGATTGATCAGTTCCAACACCCGGATCTTGAGATATTGATAAATGAATTTTACACATCGTTACATCTTCAATTGTCGAAAAATTTGGACCTCGTGGTGCTGCTTCTCGTCCTGCTCGTGGTTCCATTGTTAGCAATTCCTGAAAAAATTGTAAATGATTTGAAAGTGGAAATAATACTGTTTTTTTTTCTTGTTATTGTTCTGATAGATAGTTGTGGGAATATGTTGAATGAATTCAGCTATATATACATGAGTAAATCTTCAAAATTCCCAACGTTCCAAAATATCTTTCAAGCCCAAGATTCCAAAAATTCAAACGGTCGATTTTCTTTAACGTTCGAAAATTATCAACGGTATAAAACTAGGAAATTATCAGAAACAAATACAAAAAAAAATGGTGCATGAACTTTATCACCGCCTTGAACCAGGCGTGGACTTTATCTACGCCTGAGTGAGGCGTAAACTATAATAAGGCCTGAAGAGAGGTGTGAACTATAACTTCGCCTGAAGACAGGCGTGGACTATAAAACTGCATGAGTGGAGCGTACGTACCTTATATCTACGCCTCATGACAGGCGTTAACTTCACCTACGCCCGATGAAGCACACATTTAACCAACGCGCCATTGAGGCGTACTTTATATCTACGCCTGATTGCGAGACGCACACATTACCAACGCTTGACGTCAAGCGGAGACTATACAAACGCAGGTGGAGAAGCGAACATTATATAAACGCCCGACTAAATTTAAGTTTGGTCTTGGTCGCAAACCAAATTTGGAATGGAAATTTGGTATGGTCTGGAATTTGATCTTTACTCCGTCCCACTTTGTCTCTATTTCTAACCAAATTTTTACTCTTGGTCGTCCGCTGCGGATGCGCTCAGAGAGTCTAATTTTTGCAAAAGCTCAACTAGAGTACTCTGTCTTCCCCAGTCCCACTTCCTGAACACAACTTCAAAACCCGAATTCCCAAAAATCAAAAACCAGTTGAAACTAATTACAAAACCGAGATGATGTCCTCTCAGAGTCTGGGACATCCACCACGCCTCATTCATCATTTACCACATTTATGTCAAGAAATTCATTAACACAAATTTCAATGACTACCCAAGAACGGAAAAAGGTAAAGAAAAGTGGGTGTTTTGTTTTTTGTTTCCATTTGGACCATTTGGAAACTAAACAATTACTCATCACCAACTACCCACCCATCACGAGCTCTTCTTTTATAATTGTAATTCAGAGAGAAATTTCCTAGAATTGAATGTTTTCTTTTAAATATTTGGCGAAATCATTCAGAATTTTTATTTTATTTTTGACTTAAAAGGGCAAAATTAGATTAAAAATTATCAATATGTCACCATAATAGTGACACACGATATCAAAATTACATGGTAGTATGCATTACTGCATTCCAATTACATAAAAGAGTTGATAAAGTAAAACCAACAAATGACTTTGTTTTCAAACCCCAGGTAAACATCAAGCACTTCACATCAGTAATTAGCTGGTCCAAATCCTTCTGAACATTGTTATGCACTCTTGCATTTCTTTCATTCCAAACACACCACCAAATGGCAAAGGGCAGAATACTCCAAATTTGCTTTTTTCTTTTCCTAGATCTCCTTCTACAATTATCACCCCACTCCCATAAGTTTGTCTTAACATTTCTGGCTAACACCCATTTGATACCAAAGCTATTGAGTTTTATGTGTGCTTAACTTACCTACTATGAACTCTGTTAATGTCTACATTTAGTTTTATGTCAGATGGCCATGTTTAACTTTATTAGATGCATGTTCAAGTTTTCTTTTGAAATGAAGAAGCCGACAAATTGATTTACTTGCAAGAATTGTTCAAGGAACTCTATACCTGATTCAAACGCCCTGTCGAATTTATTCGGGCACACTTAGGTTATAGGCTTGACTTTGTAGACTAGATTTGACCATTCCCTTTAACTTTTAGCTCAAAGCGAAAACCCTAAGACCAAATCTCATTCTTCTTCTTCGACGCCGCCTTCCGCGACCTCTCTCCCTCCGGCCGTTCTAAACCGGGAATGGCAGCTGGTTACGGTGGAAGAACACTTTGAATTGATAGCACCATCAGGTACATATTGTTTCATCGACTGAACCATGTTTTTATGAATGAGGTGGAAGGGTTCCTTGTGACAAACTTGGTCAGAAGAGGGTTTCAGTTCAGGTAACTGATTTTTTTTAGACACAATCGATCTGATGAAGTAGAATTATGAATGCTGAATGATTAGCTAATTGAGAATTATGATGTTTTTTAGAAACAATTGATCTGATGAAGTATAATTATGAATGCTGAATGATTAGCTAATTGAGAATTATGATTGCTGAATGATTAGCTATTTGATGGTGTTTTAATAGTGATTAAAGGATGGCCAAGTGGTTGTTGAGATTATTAGTCTCACATTGTTTGGGCAAGTTAGATCCTGCGGTTTATGGTCCTTAGATCTTAGATTGCCAAACAATGAGGGACTAATAATCTTACAATTTGAAATTTCAATCTCTTAGTCCCGTAATCTCACATGTGAACTTTCACTAACAATCTTATTTTTTTGCCAATCCCGAAGTAGAATGGATCTGTTTTAGGATTGGCAAAAGAAATTTCAGCACATATTTTGAAAACTTGCCTTCTTCTGGACCTATTTTCCTTTCTGCATTCGAGTCGAAGGTTTCTTGAATATACGAATGCATGCTTTACAGTTGTATATGTTCATACAAACTGGGCAAGCCTTTGCAATGGCCTCATTTGTTAAGCCGCGGTACCAATTTTTTATGCATGGCTCACAAAAGCGCTTGGATAAACACTTTTTACAAGAAACAACTTTTCATTTTCGATCCCGCCTCTGGCACTGGTGGCACATTCGGGATTCTACAAGTTTTCCATTTACCAACTTCATGGGCTTCTTCTTGTCCCCTATAGCAACCCATTTTATTCCATTGGATATTTAAATTTTACTGGAAAGTTTCTTTTTCTTTTTAGACAATTAGCTCGTCGCAGAAACAAACAAAACCTTAGTAAACCTCGCATCATCAACACAGACTTTTCTCATTCCAATTAGAAAGAAGAGAAAGATAGTGGTTAGGAGGTTAAACATTTCTTCTTTAATGAAAGCAAAATTGTACTATTCCTAATGGTGATCCAAACCGTTGTGTGAGAAAAGTAGGTTACGGAAGATGCCGAAACGATAAATGTATTGGAGTGGAATTGGATTATTGTAAATCCCATGAAAGAAACCTTCGTCTAATCTCATTAACATGAGTCGACTCTTTAGTTTCATGATGCCGCTGGGATTTACAATAATCCACTCCAATACATTTATCATTTTGGCATCTTCTGTAGCCTACTTTTTTCACATAAAGGTTTGGATCATCATCAGCAATAGTACAATTTTCTTTCACGGAAGAAGAAGAAATGTTTAACCTCCTAATCACTGTCTTTCTCTTCTCTATGATTGGAATGAGAAATTTTGAAGAGAAAAGTCTGTGTTGATGATGCAAGGTTTTATATGTGTTTGTTTTCTCTGCGACGAGTTAATTGTCCAAAAAGAAGAAAAAAGGTTTCTGGTAAAGTGAAAATATCCAATTGAATAAATGAAAAACTTGTAGAATCCCAAAAGTGCCACCAATTGTAGAGGCGAGATCGGGAAGAGGAAGTTGTTTCCTGTAAAAAGTGTTTATCCAAGTTTTTTTGTGAGCCATGCATAAAATATTGGTACCGCGGCTTAACACAAGGCCATTGCAAAGGATTTCCCAGTTTGTATGGACATATGCAACCGTAAAGCATGCATAGCATGCATTCGTATGTTCAAGAAATATTGGGGGAACGTAGAAAGAAAAATTGGTCCAGAAGAAGAAGCTGAGTTTTCAAAATATATGTCAAAATTTCTTAGGATCTTATATGTTGAAATTTCAATCTCTTCAATGATCCCGTATTCTAACAGTGGCGGCATTTTGATCAAAGAATCACTACAGCTCCAAGGTAATTCATTTGTATATCCTTGTTTTCATTCTCATTAACATATCATGATCAAAATTTTAGTTGATTTTCATTCTTAAATATTTACTGGTTCTTTACTCATTAGGTCATGGATTTAGTGGAGGAGCCCTTTTCGCTTATATAACAGAATCCATTGCTATTGCAATTATGATTTTTCCTCTCAAAAAAGGATTCCTTTCTCTACAGGGAAATTTGGTATTCAAAGATCCAATATTGAGTTTATATGGTTTAGGTACATTATTTATTGATGCACTTTGTTCTGAATGTGACCTTTTACTTAGTTCTCGGTTTTGTTTTACGATGTGGAACTAATAATCTGAACATTGCTATACGTGAGTGGTATATCATTTTGGATCAGCTGTGGCAATGCGTAGGTATGCTTAACTTAGATGTTTGTTCATATAAGGTTATTGGTGACTCTTGGAATGCGTTTATAAGAGGCTTTGCGTTTAGAATGGAAGTTGAAAGAAGATCCTAGCTCTCAGAACCTGCGTCCTACATAATGTGCCGTTCCTGTATCTAGAAGGGCCATGTGCGAAATTTTTTCCTAAGGCCTTTTATAATGTTGAAATATTTTTGACAACAGTAAAAAGAAAGTGTCAATAACTTTTATTTAATCTGTAAGATTGCCGAAGTGTGTAATAAAATAAACTTACACTAAATAGCGGTGTTAACGCTACTTTAAATAGAAAAAAAGAAAGAAAGTATTAAATAAGAATTTTTTCTGTTGATGTCAATAGGAAAACTCTTTACTTTCGGGAGGTAATAGGTACCCTGAAGAGTAGGCTACATTAACTTAGATAGGGATGGTGTGCATGAAATAGGCTGGTTGTCTTTGGTTGCAGTCCACAGTGATGCGTGGCTACTTGTTAGATATGTGTTTCACAGGATAAGTTCATTACTAGAGAGTTAGGCATGAGAGGACCCGGCTTGATATAAAGAAAACTTTTTCAGCCAAGAAATTTATAGATGGAAGAAATCCGTAAACCAGGTCAGTTGCATCACTCCAATTTCTGTTTATTTCCATCTTGGCATGCTTTTAATTTCTTTGGGAACCAGCTCTCCCTTGACAACATCTTGAACCATGTAATGCATCTCAAGCATCTTGAACTTACCTCGAGCTGGCATCATGACCCAGCATTGCCATCGTAATGCAATCACTTTCTGAGCAGTTATTTGGGTGTATGTAAAACCAAGTTATAGGAACCATGAATACATCAGCAAACAACCTTTATAGCGTGTTTCAAACTAAAATTAGAGCTTTTTTCTAGATGGTTAACCGAAAATGCTGGTACTTATATTATGTGACAGGTGCGCCAAGTCCAAGAGTGATACCGAAACCTCCACAATTTGACTATTTGAGGTCACAATCTAACCGATGGAACCTTAGTGAGCTCTCATCAGATTCTGAGCTACCTTAGGATTTCGGTAGTCAGCTTGTGAGTTCTCCTGTTCAGGCAGGAAATGGTCCATCTTACATCAGCTGTTGGCCTGAACCAGACCCCTGCAGTTGATTTCACAGCAACCATGGGTTGCCCTAGCTTTGCCTTTGTTGCAGAGTCTGGTTGATACAAGTGCAGGTGCTGATGAAGTACAATACTGGTACTAGCTTGACTAGTCCAGACTACAAAGCTTCATTTTTTTTTGTCTGATAAGGGGGATACTCTAACTGCCTCATTCGTTTTTTGATGGGGATTGAAGAGGACTTCTGGAGTGGCAGAGGTCTGATGGAAGTTTTTCTGTAGCGAGAACACAATCACAGTAGGATATTCATATGCAGTTGATCCCCCTAACTTCGTTGAAGTACAGGCTCAACAACTATGAGAAGCTTGCTGCTCTTATGCTGCTCTTATGCTTCAAGAGAATAAAATTTTAATAAAATTTAACCTTTTAAGTCAAAAAAGAGATCAAACTCAAGTCCTTCTTGACACTCTCCGGTGATTTTGACACCAAGGCCTTGGGTAAGACTTCCAGGTTCAGATTGTCCTTGTGTGAGTATTCATTGTCTGGAATTTGATGTGAAAATAAATTTTGCCGCAGATGAATTTTTTTCGTTTGTTTTAGGTTTTGAAGAAAGCAAAACAGATAAATTGTGGATTTAATTGTTTTGCTTGATTGTTAGGAAAAATGTAGATGTAACTTTTTATAGAAAAAATGTGTTAGTTTTCTGTTAACAGGGGTTTATAGGACCGAATCGATGGCAGTTTCAACATTGATTAACGGTATAATATTTGTGGAGCAGGCGATCCCAACCAATAAAAACCCTGGCATGTCTTAGAGAAGTATAATATTACCTGTGAAATTAGTTAAGAAATGTCTAAATCAAGAACATGATGGTTAACGCAAGATCAATTGTCAAAACAGAATTCTTATCTGTTTCGATAACAAAATTATTTGATCAGTAATCAAACCCATGCTTTATAGAGAGAAAAAATAAATGAAAAGCCAAAGCGTCATCTTTTTAATCTCGAATTTTTCTCTCTTCAATCATGGATATTGCACAGGTAATGTCTCCTAGACAAAAACCCCATAATATTTGTATAGAAAACTCAAATGATAATAATCAAGAAGGAGAAGGATTATACAAGATTGCTGAAGGCGAAGGTAGTGATCATCAAGAAGATAATAGTTATAATCACGATCCGCATGATATTCAGGAAATGAAAAAAAGATCGATTATGAAGAGGGTGAAGGCGAAACTAAAGAAGAAGGTGATGCAAGGACATAATATTATATCTAGTCCTAGGCAGGTTAAACAATCGAAGAAAGCACCGTGGTCAAGATTAAGATCAGAAGATGATCAATAACAATGAAGGTACGTGCATGGTAATAATAAGTAGAGAGAAGGGTGTCCGTGAATGCACGAGAATAATTAATTTCCTTGTAAAATGAGATTAAATATAGGTTTATATGTATACATTGGAAATGTCATGTACTCCTTTGTGCAAGTGCTTCTTACAATCAAGGTAATTGGTGCATTGTCCTTTTCTTTTTCTGCATAAGCATAGTTGTATCCATGTTTAGTCTCACAAGGAATTTCACAACAGGTTCTTGCCCCAACGCCGCATATGTCAATAACTCGACTGCTGCATTCAAACATCTCATTGCAAATATTTCGTGCCATTGCACCTGCAATTATGGTTAATCAAATTTGATTAGTAAAAATTAAATGAAATTTTACATCTATAGCAACGTAGAATAAAAATTTAATAGATAGCAATTCATAATTACCTGAGATGAACAAGATGATCGTTAAGAAAAAGCAGCAACGCACAGCTGCCTGAGTAACAGGCCTAGCCATCTCTTTTTCGGAACTGATTTCTTGATCGTAAAATCTTTTCCGAGCGGATTTCTTGATCATAAAAACTGTTCTTGGCAAGTTGCACCAACGCACTGTTTCCCTTCTTCAGCCTCACAGTGAGTTTCACAGAATGTTTAAGTTGGATTTAGGGGCAGATTTTGTGTGATAAAACACAGTGAATTCTGAAACTTGGATTTTGTGAATTTGGGATCTTGAACTCCAAATTATAGGAGTAGAAAAGGAAGAAAAATTAGTTGAGTATGGGGTATTTGAAAATGATGTAATACTGAAATCTTTTCACCAATATGGCCAAACATTTTTCTTTTTACTTTTTGAATTATTGAGTTGGATTTGCCTATTCTCCTACCATTATGGCACTATTACATACCGTGTTGTGTTTGCGAACACTGCAACTAATTCAGGACGATAGCACGATCAATTCAAGAGATAATCAACTAACTCGTTCAGGATATCCGGAGTTCTGATCAAATAAATCTCAGCATTGAGTGAATGGATCATGTCAGACTCGTTTCAGAATCATGTCCTCGCCTTGGATCCAGTTCAGGATAACTATATTTCCATATTGCACTTAACCAATGCAGAAAGTACTGCCATCGATTTGGTCCTATAATAATCATTGTTAACAGAAAACTAACACATTGTCTATAAGGAATCACACCTCTCTTACATTTTACGAAACAATAAAATCCACAGGCATCTGAAACCTAGAAAAAGATTGAAAAAGTAAATTCATCAGTGGCACAATTTATTTCCAGCTTTTTTCTACACCACCAAAAAAAAAACAAGGTCAACGAATTCCAGACAAGCTTAATAAATTCATCAGTGGCACAATTTAGAAGACGGTAACTCAAGGCTTGAGAGCAGCAAGCTTCCCATGGTTGTTGAGCCTGTACTCCACCGATGTTAGGGGATCAACTGCATATGAATCTCCCACTGTGACTGTTTTCTCGTTAGCAGAGAACTTCTTGCAGACCTCAGCAACACCAGAAGTACTCTTCAACACATCAAGATGGTGCATGTATGAGCCAGTTAGAGTAAGCCCGTTATCAGACAAAATAATTGAAGCTTTGTAGTCTGGAATAGTCACGCTAATACCAGCATTTTACTTTGTTGGCACCTGTAACTTGTAGTATCATAACCAGCATCTGCACCAAAAGAGAACTAGGGGAACCCACAGTTGCTGTAACATCAATTGCAGGGGACTGGCTCGGGCCAACAGCTGATGTGACAGTGACAGTTGCATGATGTTGGAAATAATATTTCACTTCTACCTTGCCTAGTTGTAGTTGGGAAGCAGCTGCTTTTGTGGCTGGCATAATTTCAAAGAATGTCAGGGTTGTAAAAATATTTGACTCTGTGTTGCAACATCCCCAGTTGAGGGCCTCCCTTCTTAAAGGGCCACTCGAGCATCGATCAAGCCAAAGTTAAAGCACTGAATTTCTGACCAGTAATCCCTGGCGAGTGGTGAGCTGATCTTTATCTGTCTTTCCAATTTCAAAACCAGGACGCATGGTAAATAGAAGCAGCAGAGTAAAACGCGGAAGAGCAAAAAAAAAAAAAAAAAAAAAAAAGAGGGAGAGTGGAGAGAGGAGAAATGTTTTCTAGAACTAGAGTGTGTTGAAACTTGAAACCACTAAACTTCCCAAAAATACTTACTATGGTTGTGTCTTAGAAGTCGAATTCTCAAAAAGGTACAAAATACGCGCAAGCAGTATCACAAGTCATTTTCTGTAAGCTATCTTTCTGCATATGCAAGCAAAAAATAAGTTACTAAGCCAAAGTAGTTGGACGTGTAGTATTGCAGAGACAACCATACAAGGACATAACTCCCCCAAACAAATTCTTCCCAATCTTTTTAGACACAGAGACAATTAAGCGTCAAATTAAATTCCAAATATACGATTAATATGGTATTAGATGTTCCAAGTATTGTCAGTATAGTGATTAATATGGTATTAAATGTTTCACAACACATTACTCTTGGAATCATTTGGAAAACATAACAAATAAACAAACTAATTTACAATGTTCAATAGGTTACCTTACTGTTAAAAGCAATGGAAGTTTTGTTGGCTCGGCAACACTGAATTCTAAGAATCTCCAGTGTAAGATAGACCATTTCCTGCCTGAACAGTACTACCAACAACTCTTGTCCATGCAACTCTTTTTTTACACAATACAGATTACAGAGCTGACAGCCGAATTCCTAAGGTAGCACAGGATCTGGTGAATGACCTGATGCTTTACGTCTGGTAGGGCTCATTATAGTTTCGTCGCTTAGATTACGACCCCAAATAGTCAATTGTGAAGATATTGTTCTCCCTCTTGGACTTAGCTAGCATCCCTGTCACATAACATCAGTATCAACATTTCCGGTTAACATTCTAGATAAAAGCTCTGATTTTAGTTTGCAACACATCATAAAGGTTGTCAGCTGATATATTCATGGTTCCCATAACTTGGGTTTACATACATCTAGCGGCAGGGACGGTACTAGGGGAGGCTTACCCAGGCTGCAGCCCCCCCCAAAATATGAGAAGGTCCTTGTTAGCCAGCATATTCGTAAGGAAAACATGAAAAATCCCAGGTTAAAATTATAGTTAGCCCAAAATAAACTCTTTGTCAATTCAAATATGAGAAACCACACGCCACGTATCCCACTAATAACTTTGTCTGTACAAACATACAAGAAAAGTCTTCTGTTGACTCCCTCCTACCTTTTTTTCTTCTCATCTTGCGTTTCTTTTTAGTTTCTAGGTTAAAACTTAAAACACCAGTGACGGAGGTGAGGGTCAACACAAATTCATATAACTATAGATTAGCCCAAGGTAAAACTTTCATTAGCACATTAGTATGACTTCTATACCAATTTTATTGTTATGTTGCCTTTTCTGTTTCGGTTAGTGCTTAGAAATTAAATTCAATGGTGAAATTTACTTCCACTCCAACACAATTTGATCTATCCAGCCCATGTTGTTTCCAAATATTCTAAAACTTGGTCCATGCGTATGTAAATTAAAAATTAGCCTAAATATCAAAATCTATTATATAATATTTCCCCCCTTTTCTTTCTTTTCTTTTCTTTTCACAAAAAATGACAAAAATTTGACATTTTAATTGTTCTGATATATCGGTTTTTAATTTCATGAATTGATTTGAAAACCATACAAAAATATAGAAGTAACATTTTAAAATTTCAAAATTTCGGGCGGCCTTCGGCCGCATTTCAGATAATAATATTTATTTTTATTATATATGTTGTCTTCGCAATTTTAAATATTGTCACTGAGCTGGACCTTACTATACAGAAAATGATAAACATCATACAGTGCTTTTATCACTGTGTTTATATTTGAGGCATTTAGATTGCTATAATCTGGGTGTACGAAAAAAAATAAAAAATTAGCCCACCCAAACACAAATTCCTGGTTCCGTCGCTGTCTAGCTGTCCATTTAGAAAGTGATTGCATTATGATGGCATGGGCAATGCTGGGTCATGATGCCGGTTTGAGGTAAGTTCAAAATGCTTGAGATGCAGAAAATACATCGGTTGGAAAGTACAAAATTACTCAAAACCAAATATGACCATACTGATCTTCCCTAACCTTCTAGGTGCAGAAGTTATAAACCCATTCCAAAACATCAGATAACCTTACACATATAAACCAACCTACGAAGTGGACAAACCACCCATGTCGATCAAAAATAGTGACACCCCAACTAAGCAGCATCCATGTACAACAAAGTTAACAAATACAGTTGTTCACAATAAATATTGAGAACTAAGTAAAATGGTCACATTCAAAACAAAGTGCATCCTAATTAAACTATGTACTGAAACCATATAAAACTCAATGCTGTGTTTTAGAGATAAATTTTCGGTTTTTGAGAGGAAAATTCATAGTTGCAATTGTAATGGATTCCGTATATAAGCGAAAAGGGCTCCTCCACTTAATCCGTGACCTAAAGAGGAAAGAACCATTAAAAACTTAAGCATGAAAACCAAATTGAATTGAGGGCAGAAGATTTGATGAATAAGATGTTAATGAGAGTTAAAACGTACAATTTACAAATGAATTACCTTTGAGCTGTAGCCATTCCTTTGACTTGGTTGTCAAGTCGGATTGGCTGGAATTCCAATACCAATCAAAACACTGTCACTTGCCATCCTTACAATCACTATAAAAACACAGTCCCTTAGCTAATCATTCAGAAAGCATAATTCTACTTCGCTAGATCAATTGTTTTGAAGAAAAAAAAAATCAGTTACCTGAACTGAAAAATTCTTTTCATTAACAAGAGCTTTCTCTCCTGGAACCAGATTAGCCTCATCAACAATTGGTAGATGAAATAATATGTACCTAAAGATGTATGCATCAAACCTTTTCCAGCTTCAGAATTCCATTAAAAACACCAAGACAATCTCAATTTCATCATTTTCACGGCAACAAAATGAAATATTAGTGAAGAAATCTTACCTGAGAGGAGATATCATAACGCTGTGATCAATTCAAAAAGATTATTGTTCTTCCACCACGATCCCGTAAGAAACCGGGTGCCATTTGTGGTTCAGGACGGCGGGAGGGAGAGGGAGAGAGTTGGAGGAAGGGGATGAAGAATAAGAATGAAAAGGAACTAAGTTTTAGGGTTTTCGTTTCGAGAATTTAAGTCAAGCGTAAAATCTAGTCAAAGAAAGTCAAGTTTAAGAATTGGCCATCTTTTCAGTATTTTCTTAGAACATACGACTATGTACCTGCCTCACTACCAGTTGACCAATTGATGGTGGATAAAAAAAATGAACATACAACTATGTGTGACGATGCAGTATAACACTACTACCTGAATTAGTTGAAAAATACAACATGCTCAGGTTAAAAGAATAATCATACTGCTAAGCAGAGTAATCAGAATAACATTTCCTTGCAGAATAATCAGTATCAACAGAAATGGAATCACTATAAAGTTTCAAAGCTAGTTGATCAAGCTTACTATACACAACTTTATGAAGTATTTGGAACTCGTCACACATCGTTTCTCAAAACCACATAGCATTCCATGTGTCCACTAATATTTCTAGCCCACCGTCCGTAGCTAAGTTAATGCAGGACAAAGGTTCTGAGAGCTCTAGGGGAATATATCTAGAAGATTTATTGACCTCCATCTGTTCCTACTCTGTCTCATATTGATTATTGTACTCCACAAATGTAAACGTGAATAATAATCGATTTTTAGAAAGTGCACTGATATCGCTAACGTGACAAGATCATACATACCAGCTTCAAATGTTCCTGCAAGGTTTGAAATCCTCGATATGGGGTACACCATAGACTAAGGTGTTGCAACTACACTTGGTGGAAGTGTAGTTGAGGCCGTGGATCCATAAAGGAAGATGGAGAGACCACCAGGTTCGATCAATGCTTACCTAGAAAACTAGTAGGTGAACAAGGCATAACCTAATACATCATTAACCAAATCATCTCATTATATTATCTCTGATTATGTTCATGAATCAAGCTAGAGGACGCTCCGAAGTTTAATGGTTCCAGAGAATAATAACATCCCAAGTAGATTATGAGAATGCGCACGAGTCCATGGAAGGATCATGCGATCATATTGATGATTAATTTCATATGCACTTTCTTAAGGGAATAGAGCAAGATGAGATCGAACCAAGCTCCTTGTTGCTTAATGTCTAAGAGCATACTTGGCCTATATAATCCAAGTAAAACTTGGTTCTTTGACAAATATACAGGTATTTGCTAACCAACCAAGTGTAAAGCCTATTGGACATACATAATTAATTTTTCACAAAGCATAATGAGAAGAAAGAAGTCTTAAAGTACAAAGACTAGCCTTGTGGCGCGAGGTTTCTCACAAATCCATTGAATTGTTCTCTTGTAATGAACGTTATAGCATTCCTCAACTTAGTTAGCTTGGTAATTTCAAAAGGACTTGAAATGCAACATATGTGTGTGGTTGTTACGTATCTCTAAAAGAATTAAGAGATAACATATATTTACAAAAGTACTTGATAGCCTTTTGTTGCTCAAATAAAGTGACTCTAAACCGCAGAGTGCGTTTACAGTTAGATAGTTAGCTCACTTATATATTGAAAAAATCAAGTGAATGTGGTATACCCATCTAAGCGGCTATTTGATTTGGAGAGGATAGACAAGTAAGTTATTTTTCCTTGTATTCACAAGAAAGTTCCTGATTTGGAATTTTAGCTATCGATGTCGATGGTACAAACATAATGGGTACTGTTGATGTAATAAGAGGCCTTAAAATCTATTTGACATCCAAATTTGAGATGCAAAATCTGGGGAAAGCTCGACCGAGTACTGAGCTTGTGGTATATTATTCCACCAGTTTGCATATGTCTAAAGTTGTCAGGAAAGTTAATAAAGACATGCATCCGGATAACACTCCCATGATTAGTCGAGGTTCAAATGTAAGTAAGTGACCATTTCGTCTATAGGAAGATGACGAAGATGTATTGAGAGATGAAATTCCCATATTTAAGTACAATAGATGCATTGTTGTACTTAGTATAATAATGTACTAGATCAAATTTTTCATCCTCAGGGAACTTGTTAGATAGATATAGCTCAGCACCAACGCAACGTCATTAGAATGGTATAGTGAATGTAATCATGTACCTTAATGTATCCATTGCATAAATTTGTTATATCCCTGCAAAGACATAAAAGGAATGCTAATGAAAGTGCAATCCAAAAGTTGTTGATTATGAAGGAACAATAATCTCTTCTATAACGAAAGTAATCATGGGGAGATATGGTTTACTATTTTCTAAGTCATTACCGATATTCATTTTCGAAAAGTACATGACTAAAGGAACCATCTAGAAAAACTATGAAAGTAATCAAGGGTAGATGTCGACGTCAGGGGGAGGATCCAAGGATATGATGTCGACATATTTAACTTCGAAATTAAAGCTATGTTGTTATTTATGGGTGAAAATAGTTTCTACCGGTTTTGGTAATTGCGGGTGTGAAAGGTGAGAAACATTTTAAACCCTAAACAATGTACTACAAGGGATTACTTTTAAGTTCGAGAGATCAATCTGTACAAGTCCGGCCTAAACCAAGAAATGGACGTTCCAGACTTGCTTCGGTCACAAAGTGGAGGAGAAGGGGTGGTTTAGGGAGGGAAGCGAAGAGATTGTTGTGACTAGAATAATTCTAGAGTGGTGCTTCACTTGTATCTGAAGGTGAGAGATTTAGGAAAGCTAGCAAGAGTTTCTCTTCTGAGAGTGATGTTTTTCCCCTGACCAAGAACTTATGTTCTGGTGGAAATAGGTAAGCCTATTTATACAATTCAAGAGAGAAACGTATTCTGGCCTCATAAGAGAAGGAAACGGGTGATTTAAATGGGAAGAGGTGGTAACGCCTGGAATTCATGGGATATGATGTCCCATAATGGATGAGAGTTTCACCGTTGCTTCTTTCATCTCAAGTCCACTTCTTCTCTTCAATAACTTAATCATCATTAAAGCCTCCATGCTTTTCAGACATAATTCGCATCACTAAAGTTGGCATACTTTTCAGACAGAGATGAAGAAATAAAAGAATATAATGAGACACAATACGCCTCCAACGCTTTTTCCATGTTTCCTCCTCATTTGTTCCAAATGACTTCAAAGTACCTAAATACTCAAAAACAAAACATAAGATACATAATTTACAAGAAAACTAGCATAGAAATAATAAACAATAGATAAATAATATGTTGTTTTAGACACCTATCATCCTTCACTTTTGTAACCGTGAGGAGAAGACCAGCAGGGTGGCACGGCTAGGGCCAAGGTTAGGGTGTTTGGTTTGGTGTTGTATGACTAGCATAGCTAGGACCAAGGCAGAGTGTGATTGGCATGGCGCGGCTACCTTGGGATAGGTGTGGCTGGCATGATTTTCCATTGGCACAAGGGTGCGGCTAGGATGGTTGGCATGCTTTGGTGCGGTTGGTTTGGATGGCATGGTTCGCCATTGGCACATGGGTTCGGCAAGCATAGCCAGGGACAAGGAATAGTGTGATTGGAATGGCGCGGCTAGCTTGGGCTAGGTATGGCTGGCACGATTTTCCAATGGCACAAGGGTTCGACTAACATAGATAGGGCCAGTGAAGAGTACGATTGGCATGGAGAGGCTAGCTTGGGATAGGTGTGGATGGCACGATTTGCCATTAGCACAAGGGTTCGGCTAGCATAGCTAGGGCCAAGGCAGAGTGTGATTGGTATGGCGCGGCTAGCTTGGGCTAGGTGTGGCTGGCACGATTTTCCATTAGCACAAGGGTTCGGCTAGCATAGCTAGGGCCAAGGCAGAGTCCGATTGGCATGGCGCGGCTAGCTTTGGCTAGGTATGGATGGCACGATTTTCCATTGGCACAAGGGTTCAGCTAGCATAGCTAGGTCCAAGGCAGAGTGCGATTGGAATGGCGCGGCTAGCTTGGGCTAAGTGTGGATGGCACGATTTTCCATTGGGACAAGGGTTCGGCTAGCATATCTAGGGCCAAGGAAGAGTGCGATTGGCATTGCACGGCTAGCTAGGTCTAGGTGTGGCTGGAACGATTTTCCATTGGCACAAGGGTTCGGCTAGCATAGCTAGGTCCAAGGCAGAGTGCGATTGGCATGGCGCATCTAGCTTGAGCTAGGTATGGATGGCATGATTTTCCATTGGCACAAGGGTGCGGCTAGCATGGTTGGCATGCTTTGGCGCGGTTGGTATGGCTGGCATGATTTGTCATTGGCATTGGGGGAATTAGGGTTTGGCTTGTCGTAACCCGAATTAGAAAAATATACCCCGGTAATTATTTAGAGATACATTAAAAGATTTTCAGTAAATGTTGTTATTTTAAATGTCATGACGTCACTGTCTGCTAGGGTTTAGTGTTTTACGATTTTCACCCTAAACTAAAAACCACCATCAACATTAAGTCCCCTGCTTAGCTCGGAACAGGTGCCTTATTGCGAGGTAAGCATATGATGGTGACAGACAAGGATGGAATCGAGACGTAAATCATTGCAAAGATGGTCAGGAGAATCCGACTAACCTTTTAAGTGGTAGAGAGAGTTTTGGCTTTCCATGTTGGTAGTCCTGCGTAAGTTGTACTTGGAATGCAGACTGCAGAGTGATGTGATGAAAGTTACCATCTTGGTCTGGTCGTACCTCTCCACGGCAAAAGGTGTGCGGTCTTGGAGGGCGGATCAGGTGGATGGCTTGGACCGAAGGGCCTAGAGGTGGCATGTCCCTGACCGCGGCAATGGCATGGTGGAGCATGCAGGGGTAGCTAGGCATGGTGGGGCCGCGGTATGGTCCGATTGCTTGGTTAAGGCCACCGCAACGGCATACATGGGCGGCTAGGAGCAGTGGGGCCGCGGTATGGTGCGATGGGGCTTTGATGCGGCGTGAGTGGTCTTGGATGTGGAAGTTGGTCTTTACGGGACCGGTTTTCTCTTTTCCCCTCTTGGCTCAAAATAGGAAATCCTTTCTTTGTTCAAATTCCCACATACCATGTGTATATAAAAGGAGGGACGGCTTCTCTTTTCTTTCACGCTTACTTATTCCTCCCAGCCATGTGATAGCAGTAAAGCAGGGCGGATGAGCGAATCCCATGTACGCCTTCCGATACTTCTCTTTAAGTCTTCTCTTTATTTTTTTTTGCTGGTGTAAACCCTAGTTATAGGCGCACCTTTTCATGACTTTGTATAGATGTTGGCATAGATTTTAGGTATTTTTCTCCCTAGCTTGTTGTAACACTTAGGCATGGATACCACAGTAATGTTGACCGCCCCTACCCACTGTGAAAGGTAGGAACTTTGATAGTAATGGCCATGTCCTTTCACGAAAAAACCCAGCTTCTAGGGTTTTCTCCTCGTTTTGGTGCGACTGCGTGTATGGTTTCCCTGGTGGGTTACTCCTCCTTGGTTGGACAATAATTCTATGCCATAAGGCATAACCTTGAAACAAATTGGTTTGCGTCTTGGGTGAAAAATAAATTTTTGTGCACTTTCTGTAATAATGTCCCTTTGTATTGCTCTATTGTAGTTGTTTGAGAAAATCTTCGTTATGTTGTCATTTGAGGAGAGTTTTGTTGTACCGAAAGACATTTGCAATTCCAAACCAAACGTAGATGATGAATTCTTCACCATATAGGCCACGGTTAGGAGAAACCATCCCAGTTATGTGTCGATTCTTCTGACTGTCTTGGAAAGCGAAGGAAAGGATCGATTGGTTCCTCCAGGAGGCGTAATAAGGTTTTGCCTTCATAGAAGAGAATATCATGCTTCTTTTATCGATTTTAAAATCCCTGCAAGTCCGTTGCGTTCCTTTGAGAAATGGACACGATTTATGATGGACTAGGAAACTGTAAAGACTTTTTTTTTGTTTCCAGATGGTGTCCGGACACCAATACGGCCGTATGCAGGTGGTACGAAATGACCATTTCTTTGGAAAGCGTGGTTGTACTGCTGAACCTTCCCGTGGTTGGAAACCTTGATGTTAAGTTGTCCGTTGATGAAGAAGAAATGCATGCCGCTCTAGTTTCGAAATCAAAGGGGTTCGTTCCGAAAGAGAATGAGACAAAGTGCTTCTATGACTAGTGGGTGTGCCAGTGGTTTCCTGACGCGTTAGAACCAAACCAGAAGAATAGTACGCTTCATGTTGCAGCGTTCTTGTCTCTTTGGATATCTAGGAATATTTTTGATCACGGCTTGGGAAAGAAAGAGATAAGACATGGACTTATCAAGTTTGCCATAAAATTGGCAAAATGTGTCGTTCTTCCCCTCGGTGGTTTGTTTCTTGGTTCCCCGTATGCACACCTGGACTAGCTGATTTCGGACATGCGCGCCTCGAATGGTCATATGAAGGTGGATTCGTACGTTCATGCCGCCTTTCTCCAGGCATGGTTGTGGGAGCATTTCGCGAAGTATGCCCTAAAACTGTTGGCTATACTTCCTGAGTCTTGGGGTGGCTCTAGAATATTAAGTTGGTCGAACAGGCGCCGAAAAACCGGTCCGAAGATGATTAAGTTTCAAGACAACTCGTATGCGTTAAATTTTCGTCCATGGGCTCCGGTGCATGCTTCCATAGCTCAGGTTAGTACCTTTTCTCCCGCCTAGAACATGTCTTTATCTTTGGATGATGAGGTCCTGAGCATTGGAGAGATGGTGTTCATGCTTAGATGCATGCCTGGTCACGTGCCATCCTTTTTCCAAGGAGGTTGCAAAGCGATTTCCTATAATGTTGATAGAGCTTCTCGACATATGGGTTTTGACCAAGGGGTCCCACTTGTTCGTCAGCCGGGTGTTCAAGAAATTCCGTTGTCAACTATCCTCGATGCCAGTGCTCTTGTGTCGGGTAAAAGCCTGCCTTTTCTCGTGGAAAGGAATCCATCAACGACTTTCAAGTATAACACATTTTGGCAAGATGAATTCCTTGTCATCCAGAAATTTGTGAAATCCATGGTGGAGAATACCCGTGGTAGGCCTTCCGTCGAGGTTTTGGTAAAGCATCCATTGTTGAGGGATACTTCTTCAATTAAAATAAAATCTGTCGGTCTAGAAGCGGAAAGTCCCCAGGTGTAGGAGGGAAGGTCTAAAAATCGTGCATGAGGTTTCCGGTCAGACCCCACAGATTTACCGACTTTTAGTTCATCCAATATGCGGGTACGTATGGCTCTCCTTTTGACTTTAGCTTGGAACGTCTATATCTTTGTTCCTTTTCTAAGAATGCAACCTTGTGTTCCATCCAGGGTCTCAGTAGTGCGAAAAACTTTGCCATACTTGCGAGCAGATTTTTTGAGACAGAGAGTAGCGTTGTCAAGCCTAAACATAGTGATGAAGAATCCGAAAAGGATGAAAGTTTTGAGTCTGGTGATGGTGAGAGTAGTTCTTCTGAAAACAGTGTTGAGTCTTCCTCTAGTCAGTCTGAAAGTGAATCAGTGAGTCTTCCCCACATTTTATTCCTTCCCCCTCCCCCCCCTTTTTTTTTTTTTTTTTTTTTTTGCAGTAAACTAAATCTTGATTTTTAGGAGGAGACCGATCTTGGGGATCATCTTAAAGTGGATGACCACCAGATCAAAGACGTAACCGTACTTCCTACTGCGGAAAATACACCAGCTAGCGATTTGGACATGGAGATTCATCGTCCCGAGGGCGCCGCCGTGACTCAGGTGGAGGAGGGCACTTGAGGGGGTGAAATTGTGGTTAGGGCCCCTTGCTAGTTGTTGATTCAGTTGTAGGTGCCACCTTCAATCCTCCGAATCTATCCCCTTTTCCCGGTCATGTGTTGATCGGTGGATTTAGCGTCCCAGCTAAACATGCGACGTTGTACACAAAGATTTGGGAAAGCTATGGTCACATTTCCACAACTAAGAATATCACTAGTCGACATGCGTTGGTCAAGCATGTGGAGGAGGCCTTATCTTCGATTGATGAGATGTGCAACGTGACTTGTCATACAGTTTCTGAGGATGTAATCTCGAGCTGGAAGTTCCATCGTGACATGTGCATGGGCTTCAAATTCAACGTTCCTTGGTTCGTTGAAGGTCTCTCTGATGTTAAAAGGTTACTAGTCGAAACAGTCGAAGGTCCATCCGCAGACATGGTGAAGAAGCAGAAAGCGGAATTCAAGAAGTTGTGCCGGCAACTAAAATTGAAAAGGGTGGCTCTCCATAGCATAAAGGAGGCCTTCTCCAAGAGGAGCAAACCGTTGTTGGAAAACTTTCCTTGAATATATATCTATCTTTTGGACGTCTTACCTTTAGTTTTTTTTTTGAAAGGCAAATGAGACGTCTGGTTTTTGGTTTTTGATTTTCTGGTTTTCTCAGGTTAATAGACAAATACTGCCTTGACGGTTTTGGATTACATATACTTTTTTTTTTGAATGAAATGTTTAGGACTGAATTTTTTAGGATTGAATTATTTAGGATTATCGTGATTGAAAACGACACTGACGTCCCGGAAAACCATGGAACCATGTGTTGGTAGATGACGTAGTGTAAACTATGTATCTTGTCTTGAAATCTTGAAATAGTAAACCACGTATCTTGTCTAGGTAAGACTTTCTTGGTATTTAGGTCTCTTGATGAAAAGTGAACCTTTCGGGTGTAAGACCGAATCTTACGGGAAACACCGACATGGGAAGTCCCCAGTCGTTATTGAGCCGTCTAATAACCGAGTCATTGATCCTTGGGTCGATCATCTTCTTCTATCTTCTGGGAAGTCCCAAGTCATCCCTTGTCGTGTCAAAACTGATAATGAGTCACCGAGTGACTAAGTCGGAGTGAGTCTCCTTCCCCTACCATCTTGACGTCTCGGTCTAAGAACGAGATTGATAGTCGAAAATTGACATTGGCACTGATAGATCAATCCTCCCGCTGTGGTCTCTAATTGTTTATGGGTGAAAATAGTTTCTACCGGTTTTGGTAATTGCGGGTGTGAAAGGTGAGAAACAGTTTAAACCCTAAACAATTTACTCCAAGGAGTACTTTTAAGGTCGAAAGATCAATCTTTACAAGTTCGGCCTAAACCAAGAAATGGCCGTTCCATACTTGCTTCGGTCACAAAGTGGATGAGAAGGGATGGTTTAGGGAGGGAATCAAAGAGATTGTTGTGATCATAATAATTTTAGAGTGGTGCTTCACTTGTATTAGAAGGTGAGAGCTTTGGGAAAGCTAGCAAGAGTTGCTCTTCTGAGAGTGATGTTTTCCCCTGACCAAGAACTTCTGTTCTGGTGGAAATAGGTAAGCCTATTTATACAAGTCAAGAGAGAAATGTATTCTGGCCTCATAAGAGAAGGAAACGGGTGAGTTAAATGGGAAGAGGTGGTAATGCATGGCATTGATGGGATTTGATAGAAATTATGTCCCATAATGAAGGAGTGTTTCACCTGTTGATGTCTCGAACGTTTTTGGAAGACATGTAGCATGTTGTTGTGACTTGGAAAGTTAGGCTCAGGGTACTTGCTAGCCTGGTGACCTTTGAAGGTCGAGATTTTGCATCTCTATAGGAGGGGAAACCGTTGGTGCATTGCACGCCTTCATTTTGGTAGTGAGGGGCCATCATGGTGGCACGACTAGGTTGGCATGCCGTTGTCATGGCATGGTTTGGCATGGCCAAACTTAGGTTTTCGGGTCAAAAAGTCATGAGGTGACTTTAGATGGACAGGATTTGCTCCTGGGCTTGAAGGGTAGACATTGATGGCCGCATTCCTTCGTTTTTTTGGACGCATAGGGAAGGCGTGGCCAGGGTGTTGTTTAGACTTTGTGCGTGGGGCCAATGGTCTTCCATGGGCGTATAGCATGCCTAGGGCCAAGGCAAGGGCGCTTGGATTGACATAGAGTGACTAGCATATCTAGGGCCAAGGCATGGGTGTTTTTCTTGGTGCGGCTAGCTTGGCTAGGTGCGACTTGGCTCGTGGGGCCAAGGGTTTTCCATGGTCGCATGGCATAGCTAGGGCCAAGGAAAGGGCATTTGGCTTGGTGCGTCTAGATTGGCTAGGTGCGGTTTGGTTTGGTGTGTGGGGTCAGGGGTTTTCCATGGTCGCATGGAATATCAAGGGCCAAGGCAAAGGCGCTTGGCTTGGTGCGGTTTGGCTTGGCACGGATCCAAGGGTTTTCCATGGTCGCATAGAATAGCTATCTTAGGTCAGGTGCGTGACCAAGATAGGGTTTTTGTGCCAAAGTCGTGAGGGTAATTTAGGCGGTCAGGATTTGCTCCTGGGATTGAAGGGCAACCGTTGATTGTTGCATACCTTCACTTCAATAGTCGTGGGGGAAGGCCAGCAGGGTGGCGTGGCATGAGGGGCCATGGCGAGGTATTTTTGGCATGGCGCGACTAGCTTGGTTAGGTGCGTTATCAAGCCATGGTTTTCGGCCAAAGTCATGAGGGGAATTTAGGTGGCCAGGATTTGCTCCTGGGATTGAAGGGAAACCGTTGATTGTTGCATGCCTTCACTTTAGTATATGTGAGGATAAGACCAGCAGGGTGGCACGGATAGGGCCAAGGTAAGGGTGATTGTCTTGGCGTGGTATGACTATCATAGCTAGGGCAAAGGCAGAGTGCGATTGGCATGGCGCAGATACCTTGGGCTAGGTTTGGCTGGCATGATTTTCCATTGGCACAAGGGTTCGACTAGAATATCTAGGGCCAAGGCAGAGTGTAATTGGCATGGTGCGGATAGCTTGGGCTAGGTGTGGCTGGCATGATTTGCCATTGGCACAAGGGTGAGGCTATCATGGTTGGCATGCTTTGGTGCGGTTGGTTTGGCTGGCATGGTTCGCCATTGGCATAGGGGTTCGTCTAGCATAGCCAGGGACAAGGCACAGTGTGATTGGCATGGCGCGGCTATCTTTGGCTAGGTGTGGCTGGCACTATTTTCCATTGGCACAAGGTTTCGGCTAGCACATCTAGGGCCAAGGCAGATCTCAATTGGCATGGCGCGGCTAGCTTGGGCTAGGTGTGGCTGGCACGATTTTCCATTGGCACATGGGTTCGGCTAGGATATCTAGGGCCTAGGAAGAGTGTGATTGGCATGGCACGACTAGCTTGGTCTAGGTGTGTCTGGCACGATTTTCCATTGGCACAAGGGTTCGGCTAGCATAGATAGGACCAACACAGAGTGCGATTGGCATGGCGCGGCTAGCTTGGGATATGTATGGATGGAACGATTTGCCATTGGCACAAGGGTTCGTCTAGCATAGCTAGGTCCAAGGTAGAGTGAGTTTGGCATGGCACGGCTAGATTGGGCTAGGTGTGGATGGCACGATTTTCCATTGGCACAAGGGTTCGGCTCACATAGCTAGGGACAAGGCAGAGTGCCATTAGCATGGCGCAGATAGCTTGGGATAGGTGTGGCTAGCAAGATTTACCATTGGAATAAGGGTTTGATTAGCATAGCTATGGCCAAGGTAGAGTGCGATTTGCATGGCGCGGATAGCTTAGGCTAGGTGTGGCTAGTATGATTTTCCATTGTCACAAGGGTTCGTCTAGCATAGCTAGGGCTAAGGCATAGTGCGATTGGCTTGGCACAGCTAGCTTGGTCTAGGTGTGGATGGCATGATTTTCCATTGGTACAAGGGTGCGGCTAGCATGGTTGGCATGCTTTGGTGCGGTTGGTGTGGCCGGAATGGTTCGTCATTGGCACAGGGATTCGGCTAACATAGCCAGGGCCAAGGCAGAGTGCGATTGGAATGGCGCACCTAGCTTGGTCTAGGTGTGGTTAGAACGATTTGCCATTGGCACAAGGGTTCGTCTAGCATAGCTAGGGCCAAGGAAGAGTGCGATTGGCATGACGCGTCTAGCTTGGGATAGGTGTGGCTGGCACGATTTTCCATTGGCACAAGGGTTCGGCTAGCATAGCTAGGGCTAAGGAAGAGTGCGATTGGTATGGCGCGAATAGCTTGGGCTAGGTGTGGCTGGCATCATTTTCCATTGGCACAAGGGTTCGTCTAGCATAGATAGGACCAAGGAAGAGTGCGATTGGCATGGTGCGGCTAGCTTGGGCTAGGTGTGGCTGACACAATTTGCCATTGGCACAAGGGTTCGGCAAGCATAGCTAGGGCCAAGGCAGAGTGTGATTGGTATGGCGCGGCTAGCTTGGGCTAGGTGTGGCTGGAACGATTTTCTATTGGCACAAGGGTTCGGGTAGCATAGCTAGGTCCAAGGCATAGTACGATTGTCATGGCGCGGCTAACTTGGGATAGGTGTGGCTGGCAAGATTTTCCATTGGCACATGGGTTCGGCTAGCATATCTAGGGCCAAGACAGAGTGTGATTGGCATGGCGCGGCTAGCTTGGGCTAGGTGTGGCTGGAACGGTTTGCCATTGGCATAAGGGTTCGGCTAGCATAGCTAGGGCAAAGGCAGAGTGTTATTGGCATGGCGCGGGTAGCTTGGGATAGGTGTGGCTGGCATGATTTTCCATTGGCACAAGGGTGTGGCTAGCATGATTTGGCGTGGTTGGTGTGGCTAGCATGATTTTCCATTGGCACAGGGGAATTAGGGTTTGGCTTGTCATAACCCTAATTTGAAAAATATACCCCGATAATTATTTAGAGATACATTAAAAGTTTTTCAATAAATGCTTGTTACTTTAAATGTCGTGACGTCACTGTCTGCTATGGTTTAGTGTTTTACGATTTTAACCCTAAACTAATAACCACCATCAACAGTTGTACTCTTTTTCCTAAAGGGTTTTGTTATCGACAAGGTTGTTAGCGAGACAACATTAAAAACATCAAGTATGTTGAACGTTGAAGACATAAAGACTGCGTTGATATTACTAAAAATATCTAAATCAAAGAAATGAAACGCGATAGTATGTTAAGAAACGTAACTTCCAGAATCAACAACATAGTCTTATAAGCATTCAAGTCATCAAAGTAAAATGTAATTAACTCCTTTTGATTGCTTTAGACTAATGAAAATTTTCTGACATCAATGGGAGCATCTAATGGTATGTTGAACTATTTTCCTTCACCGAGGTTGCTTCTTCCCACAAGGTTTTGTTACTCGGCAAGGTTTTTAATGAGACAACAACAAACAACGAGAAGTAGTTTCCCATCTAAGTCTATTGTCTTTCCCACGAGAATTTTCTTCCCCAGGAGTTGTGAAGCAACCATTCAACTTCAACGGATCAAAGTCATCATCTGCAACAGACCACCTTTTCTTGCATTTGCCATGTTGTATTCTTTTTCATTCGTCATTGGTTTGTCCCATTAAGATTTCCTTGTCAAGGTTTTAATGAGGCAACATATTCGAGTCCAAATATGTTCTAAGCTTGCTTAATATTGGACTCTTTTTATTTAGTTCAGGTTTTGTCCCTTTAGGTTTTCCTGGAGAAGTTTTAACGAGGCAATTAACTTAGACTTATCGGTCCTTGAAGATCGTATTCCATGTGATGAACTACATGTAAAGTACAAGACAACATGTGAAGTACTACGTGTGAAGAGTTATACCAAGGTTTTCTCCCACTCGGTTTTTCCTTATTAAAGTTTTAATGAGGCACGACACTTGAAGAACTACATTCGAAACACTATACATGAAGAACTTCATATGAAGTTCTATTGGACCGCACAAGAGGGAGTGTTGTAGGCCGACCGCCCATAGATGTGCACCCATAACGGAAATCTTTTGGTTTTCCCTTTTCGTTGTATATAAAGGATACTATGTACTTCTATGGCTATGATCAATAAGAAATCTTTTTCCTTCACTGCCTCTTTGTCTTCTTCTCAATAATTTACTGCAACATAAATAATAAAAAAAAAATTAAGTTGGCCACCAACTGAGAACTTAAGATTAAGTTTCGTAGATACTCTTAATTCAAAATGTTCATGCCTCAGCAAATCGCTAAATGTTTTTTTTTTGTTAATTTACAACACATCTAATCTGCTGCAAGTAATATATCACGTTATTTGACTCGACTCTATTTTCGATTAGATTTTTATTTTAATTATTATCATTTTCATTTTCATTTTTTGAAACTAAGATTTGTTTTATGTTTTATAGTTTTTGAATCAATATGGCAAGTCAAATTAGAATTACATACAACAAATCGACACTATTTAAAAAAAATAAAAATCAGCAACTGAGCCAATTTATACGAGTCTGAATCAGGGGCGTAAAAAGCATGGTAGTCTGGTAGAGTGATGAAGTCAACTTAAGTCGTTGAGGCTATTGACCTAATTCTTCTTTAATATGATGCTCCTAGGGCTTAATCTCTTCACACCAGTACAAGAAAAATCTAAAAAGATGGCCAAAAAATTAAGTTTCCATACTGATGTATAAAATAGAATCAAGCTATAAAATATGAGACAAAAGCTTTAATCACATTTTTTAGAACAGTATACAACAGGAAATCAAGTTAAATATGGGTAGATTTTAATAAATATAAGAAATAAATAAAATCCTTTAATTTCCTTTTAGTTTTATTTTCCTTATTTTAGTAGTATCAAATATGCAAGAATATGAGTACAGACGATACAAGAGCGATTTAGATTTAACCGTTAGAATAGATAATTAAGGGGAAAAAATCATGAACCCAACATGCAAGAATAAGAGCACAAAAGAACTAAGATCCATTTAGATTTAACTGTTAAAGAAAGATAATTAAGGGATAAAAATTCTAGATTGATAACAATATATTTCATTCTTCTATTGGTCTTCATTTTATTTTCAAACTAAGTTTTACACCAAAAGCACAAACATTTTCTTGCCATTCTTTCGCTCTAAAGAAATGTTAAGGTCGAGGCCCTTACATATATCTGATCGTGTTTCAGGACCATTTTGTATGGTCTTTTCATTTATTTCTTGGAAAAAAATCAGATTAACGTTCATAAGGATCCCAAAAAAAGAATAAAATAAGTTTAATATTAGTATGGAGCTTACCTGTTGCTCCATCGTTATTTGTGCTTTTTGCGCAAAACTTAGTTGGAAAAGAAAATTTTGGAAGGGAAGGCGAATAGAAGAATGAAATATATTGTTATCAATGCAGATTTGTTTTTCCTTAATTATCTATCTCTAACGGTTAAATCTAAATGGTTCTCGGATCGTCTGTGCTCATATTCTTGCATGTCGGGTTCATGATTCTTTTCCCCTTAATTATCTATTCTAGCGATTAAATCTAAATGGCTCTTGTATTGTCGGTGTTCATATTCTTGCATATTTGATTCTACTGAAACAAGGAAACTAAAACTAAAAAGAAATTAAATTTATAACCTATATTTATTAAAATCTACCCATATTTAACTTGATTTCCTCCTGTTTACTGTTTTAAACAGCTTGATTGGAACTTTTGTCTCATATTCTGTTGTTTGTGTTGTTTGTGTAAATCTTAAAAGAAAAGGAAAATGTTGGTAGGGAAGACGAATAGAAGAATGAAATTTATTATGTTATCATGAATTTGGTAAATGGCTCCCCTGGTGATACTTTTAACCCTCAAAGGGGACTGAGGCAAGGTGACCCCTTATACCCCTACCTATTTATCATTGTTATGGACTCTTTCTCTAGAGCTTTAATGAATGTTGAATTAACTGGGGGAATACATGGTTACAAGGTTAACAAGAATGCTCCCTCCATATCTCATTTGTGTTTTTTGCAGATGATTGTTTTCTTTTCACAAAAGCAAATGCTAATGAAGCTAGGAATTTAAGCACCATCATTGATCAATTCAGTAACTACTCTGGCCAAGCTATCAATTTTAGTAAGTCAAGAATATATTTTATCTCAAAGGTTCCAAATCAGGTAAGGAATGAAGTTGCCAATATTTTGAAAATAAAAAAATTAGCCTTAAATGATAAATATCTTATTGTGCCTCTTTTTTTACATCAAAATAAGATTGAGTCCTTCTCTATTTTAATTGATAACAACTATGGTAGACTTGCAGACTGGAAATCTCACTTCCTGAACCAGCCTGAGAGAACTATTCTAATCCAGTCTGTTTTAGGTACTTTAGCTACTCGTCAGATGGCTGTTTTTCAGATGCCTAAAAAGCTAACTGATAAGCTTGATTCCATTCACATGAGGTTCTGGTGGGATAAAAAAGAAGGAAAAAAAGGTATGTTCTTTAAAAAATGGAAAGAGATTGCTTTAGCTAAATAGTTAGGGGGTCTGGGGATTAAATAGTCTGCTATTATGAACAAAGCTCTTTTAGCTAAATTGGATTGGAGGCTATTATAATCCCCAGATGCTCTATGGGTCAAGCTCATGGAAAGTAAATATTTTTTTGGATGCAATCCCTTAACTGATATTTCTAATAGTTCTGGTTCTTGGATATGGAAAGGTTTACAGCAAGGATTAGAAATTATTAGGAAAAGTGTTTGCTGGGAGCTGGGAGATGGCTCCAAAATTAGAATCTGGAAAGATATATGGCTTCCAAATTCAGATAAACCAGTGGACAACACCTTAGCCTCTGCTCACTATGTTAATGTGAATCAACTCATAGATCAAAATACTAAGCAATGGAATTTGAACACAATCAGTGCCTTATTTGATGCTAAGACAATTTCCAAAATCTCTAGAGTTAGAATTCCTCTTAATGGAAGTGATAAATTGAGATGGAAACACACCCATGATGGTATCTTTACTGTCAAGTCTGCTTATAAAGTCATTCAAAACTCAACTACTGTTGTTACCCATAGCACAGGGAACTGGAAAGGATTTTGGAAGAAGGATCTTCCACCAATAATGCTAACCTTTTTGTGGAAGTGCATTCAAGGTTGTATTTCTACCAGGGATAAGATATGTAAGAATCTCTCTACTTGCCCGGATATCTGTCCATTCTGTACTACTGCTAAAGAAGATTTCAAACATTTATTTTGTGATTGCCAAGTTACAAAACAAATTTGGAGAGCTACTGATCCCACTCTAGATTCTTACATGGAGAATATAGTGTTACATGATTGGCTAGTGAGTAATTTCTTAAATGTAGCTAACAACATTACTTCTTAAGTAGTTAATACAGATAAAATTGCTACCTGTTTATGGATTGTTTGGAAAGTGAGATGTGAATTAATGTTTGATAATATACAAGTCAATATACAGGAATTTGCAAGGAAGATTAACAGAACTTTTAATGAATGGTTGTCATACAGAACCATACATCAGCCAATAAGTCATAATGATGCTACATATCCTCCAACTTGGAAATCACCCAACCAAGGATCTTTTAAGATCAACTTTGACGCTGTTTTTTATAAGAAACATGAATGACTAGAATTGGACTAATCTGGCATGGTTTTGCAGGGATCTTCCATGGACTTAGATGCATTCCAACAACAGCAGTAGATGCAGAATAAGCCGAAGCTCTAGCCTTATTAGAAGTTATCAAATGGGCAAAGGAAAATGAGCTAAGAGAAGTCCACTTTGAGGGTGATTTTAACAATGTGGTAAAGGCTTTCAATGGGAGTAGGAGCGCAGTACACTGGACTAATAATAATATCGTAGAAGATTGCATTTATTTACTTAGTTAATTTGAATTTTGGTCATGTTCTTTTGTTAAAAGAACAGTTAATAATGCAGCACATGTAGTTGCAAATTTTCTTTAGAGTTACCTATCAAAACAGATTGGAACAACTCATACCCTACAAGTATTGAGGTCTGTATTCAATCAGATAAAACTGCTATTTAATTATTTGTCTCTAACGGTGAAATCTAAATTGCTTTTGTGATCGTTTGTGCCATTTAATTCGACTCAAATATGAAAGAGAAATTAAAGGATTTTATGTATTACCTATATTTATTAAAATCTACTCATATTTAACTTGATTTCCTGCAGTATACTATTTTAAACAACGTGATTGAAGCTTTTGTCTCATATTTCATTGTTTGTGGTGTTTGTGTAAATCTTGGTGCGAAAGGAAAATGTTGAAAGGAAAGACGAATAGAAGAATGAAATATATTGTTATCATGAATTTGGTAAGTCATATTTTTTTCCCCTTAATAAAAATCTAAATGGATCTCGTTATTGTCGGTGCCATTTAATTCGACTGAAATAAAGAAACTAGAATTAAACAGAAATTAAAGGATTTTACTTATTACATATATTTCATTAAAATCTACCCATATTTAACTTGATTTTTTGAACTGTCTCATATTTTATGGCCCTTTAATATTTTGATTCATATGAAGATAGGTTTCATTACCATGCTACAACTATAGGACAAATACCGCCACAAAAAGGGATACTAATAAAAATGATAATTTTGTTCAAGAAATAAAACATGTACTAAAGAAACAGGTACATGTTGTGGTCAAGATTCAATATGCCAGCTCGAGGTAAGTTCAAGACGCTTGAGATGCAGCTGCAGCAAAATAATTCATCGGTTGTAAAGGGAGGAGTCGTTTCCCAAACAAATTAAAAGCTTGTCAAGATGGAAATAAAGAGAAAATTGGAGTAATGCAACTGACTTGGTTACTGTGGACATCATCGTATCCAACTTTCCAGTTCAGAACATTAAAACCATGCGCTATTAGTATTGGTTTAGTCCACCTTGTTAAAAGGACATTTTTATCTAATAATCCTGGTAGTGAAGGTACAAGAGATATGATTAGATTTGTTGTAAGCCAAGGCAATCTACAAAACTTTACAGAAATTTCAACTTAGGAAGTAACGATGCTGTACATATTTATTTTTATTTTCTCGAAATGTAAATTCGCATACCTTGGTCAATCTTATGCTGCTGTAATTGAGCCAAAAATTCGTATATACCAATCCATCCGCAGTAATCGACCGCTTGGCGTGAGTATATTGACTTTATAATTTCCCATTTTAATTACGGCCGCTCTTCTCTTGTTATTCGGCCATGGTTTCTTTGCTAGTAGCTATACTATCAGCATCTCATAGTGTTGCGATCAATTCAAAGGGGGTTCTTCCACCAGAATCCCGTACGGAACCAGGTATCATCTGCGGTTTCCGACGGCGGGAGGAAAAGAGTTAGAGGAACGAGATAAAGAAGAAGAATGAAAAGAGAATAAGTTTTTAGGGTTTTTGTTTAGAGAACGTAAGTTAAGGGTAAAATCTAGTGAAATTCGGTCAAGGTTATAACCTAGGTGCGGCCAAATACACTGGCTAGGGCGGTATTGAGGTCAATTGTTCTTAAAAAAAAACTAGATTTCCGCCCGTGATACGCACCGGGCGCATATTTCTCTTCTCATAACTTTTATATACAATTTTATTTTCACAACTTTTATACAATTTTATTTTACCAAAATTGGTGTGCAAAGAACTAAAAGGTGTGGCGGGATGCATTGAACCTTGATTTGGTGTGGCGGGGTAAATGCACTAAACCTTGATTGTACATTCTATATCATAAGACTAGGTAGGTTAAGCACATACTGCATATCAAAAGACAACTAACATTGAAAAGCTCAAAGATGCTGGACTATGAACTTGATCAAGAAGCCCCGTAACCAAGAACCGTAAAAAGAAATGACAATGTAGCACTGACAGTGAGGGTAAACTTGGGAGATGGTAGAATGAGAGATAATAGCATTCCTAGAGATCTGCAATAGGAAGAAGCAATATACGCGCGCCCAATGGAGAAGCTCCAAAAAGCTGTGTTCAATAAGTGGATCACTTCCTCCAACTATAGTTGGCACTCGAATGAAGAGGAAGGCCCCAATGGTGCCCAATGATAACAGGAAAGAAGAGACCCAGAATAACAACCCAGAATCAGCTTCAGTTTCATCCATTATGAAACCTGTCAGGAAGCAAGTAGACCAAACTATCACCATGAGTATACACAAAATGAAATTAAAAAAATAAGCCACAGAATTACTTTATTTGGATGAAGCATCTATACAAAAAAATTCATTTGGGGGAACTACAAATAATGTCCGTTCCACCTCCCAAGTTAAAGAGAAGAAAACACATATTTCAAAATCAAAACCTTAAATTTGCTCTACAAATCCCAATCATACAACTTGTTGCTGGTTTTTCCAAAATCTCATAGAACAGTGGCTTACCCAATTTCACTACCAACTCTAGTATTTAGAGTTTTGAACTCAGTTTAATTCAATCACACAGTTGTTCCATTATCAATCTGTAGTTTTACCCTAGCATATGCAGAAATGACATTCAATCTCCGATTCCAGGGAAAGAGCATGACTATTATGAATTTGCTCTATTAAGCATGATATATACTTTACAAAGTTCTGAACAAAAATCCAAGATCTATCATATAAATCTATCCAATCCAAGTGTTTATTTTACTAAACAGGTTAAATTAACGCTACAGTACAGATCTTCATTCATAGCAAAGATGATGTGATATCACTTATGCAACATTGAACAATTCGTTTCATTTAATTGAAGCCCCCAAATAATTCATCCAAAAGAACAAAATCCTCCAGAAACACAGCATCATCCACGAGCATATAAACAACAATAAGAGCAAAATCATACTCAGGGTTTAAAGAAAAAATCAATTCAAGTACAAAAAAGGAAAAATCATGAATAACTAATTAAAAATACCCAGTTTCTACATAATCAAGAAAACATAATCATGCTCAGTAGAATACAATGTACAAATTAGTAGAAACACACTACATAATTCTTTTGTTACCTTCCTTGAAACCCTTGTAACGTGTTAACCTGCAAGTACATATACATATAAGTCGCTATGAAAACGCACAACTCAATATCATTCATCCACATAAAATAGGTGCAAATTCAAATATGCTCCTCCACCATATTAAAGAACTACTAAAATTTCAGCATAACAACCATTATGGGAGTTCAAACTAAGCCATTCTATCATCCCCAAAAACTCTAACAAACTAATTGTTTCAACTAAGAATAAGATGATAATGCAAAGCCAAGTGATTTGTGGGGAGATCACTACATTCAACTTGCCAGTTCAGAACATTATGACTATCCACTATTAGTGTTTTGTAAAAATCCTAGTACTGCAGGTATAAAAGATATGATTAGATATGTTATTAGCCAAGGCAATCTACAATATTTACACACATTTCAACATAGGGAGTAAAGATGCTGTATATATTTATTTTTATTTTCTCGAAATATAAGTTAACATACCTTGGTAATCTGATCACTCTTTTCATCTTATGTTCAGCTAGTTGATCAAGCTTACTACCACAACTTTTAAGCAGAGTTTGAAACTCGTCACACATCTTTATCAAAACCTCATAACATACCCTATGTCGACTAATATTGTAGCCACGTTATTCTTCCAAAAAGTTAGACATGAATTATTCCGAGTCAATCTTATGCTGCTATATTTTAGCCAAAGATAGTAACACCCCAGCAGCATCTCTGTACAACAAAGTGAACAAATACAGTTGTTCATAATCGATATTGAGAACTAAGTAAATGGTCATATTCAAACAGTGTACCAAAACCATATAAACTAAATGTTGTGTTTTACCATACCGAATTTCGCTGCAAAGTGTGGAATCTTCCTTTTTTGAGAGGAAAAATCATAATTGCAATAATAATAACAGATTCAGAAATTTAAGCATGGGTCAGCTTCTGAGAACTGGTGGGAGATTCAGTAAGAGGCGCCTTCAGTGGAGACTTCATCCCCATTTGTTTAGCACAAATGCACAATATCCTTGATATCAGGCGTAAGTTGTGTTTAATGGTTCAAAGATACCTGGTCTCTTAGGATTCTGCAAAAAATAAGAATGAATAATGTAAATAACAGTTCCAGTATCCATACATGAGTAAAGAACCACTAAAAATTGAAGCAAAACCAGCTTTTAAGAAGGATATACAAATGCAAACGAGGATCCATTCTTTCACTGAAGTGAATTCCAATACCAATCAAAACGCCGTCACTCCACCATCCATTCAATTACAATTAAAACACCGTCATTTAGCTAATCATTCTGCAATCAAGATTCTAATTCACTGGACCAATTGTTTCTAAAAAAAATACAGTTACCTGTCTGCTTTCTGACCAGTAACCTTGTGACCCTCATCAATGAGCACATCGTCATGGCCGACATGAGGATTCGATAATATGTACCTAAAGATGTATGCATCAAACATATTTCAGCTTCAGAATTCCCAATAAAAACACTTAAAATAATCTCAATTTCATCTTTTTCACAACAAATGGAGTATTTGTTCAATGAATAAATAATAAGGAACCTTACTTGAGAGGAGATATCATAATGTTGCGATCAATTCAAAAGGGGTTCTTCCACCTGAATCCCATATGAAACCAGATGCCATCTGTGATTCAGGGCAGCGGGAGGGAGAGAGTTGTTCAGGGCGGCGGGAGGGAGGGAGAGTGGATGATGAAGAAGAAAAAGATTTGGTTTTAGGGTTTTCTTTTGGAGCTAAGAGTTTAAGTCAAGGGTCAAATCTAATCAAAGAAAGTCAACGTTTTAACCTACGTTAGTCGTCTATGACGCTTGCACTATTGAGGTTATTTGTCCCACTCAAGCCGGTTCCTATGGGGTGGCTAATTGTCACACCTCCAAATGCTCCGATCAATTTTTCGCGAAAGTGTAACCCGACAATACAATGGTTCAGTGATCTCTTATCACCCGCTCTTATTTTAGCCTTGTAAGTTTGCACCTATGCAAACAACTATCTTCACTGAGTTATGCAATGAAAGACTTAACTTAGCTTTCTCTACAAGCAATGTATCACATACTACAAAGAGGTTCATGCCATGTTTATGCTTCACAGAATTGGGGGAGTAGTTTCGAATCAACAAAATACTTAAGAAAGCATATAAGCCAACAAACTTACTTTTATTATATTAACTTAAGGGGAAGATACAAAATATGTCAAACCAATGGACTTACAAGCTTATTATCTAAGCCTAATACAAAAACTCTCTCCACTACAATATGATTCCCCAATAATTGAACTCTTCATTTGCAAAGGTTCTCTGGCTATTTATAATGTCAAGAACCAGGCAAATCTGTATGCAATACAGTTGCACGCCCTATGAGCAGTCATCTGTCCATAGGAAGTTCCCTAACCGCCATATTTCCTTTTTAACTTCTAACTTAGACTTTGCCAAACACGGTTATAAAGCCACTTTATAACCGTCTCTAACTTGCTCATTCGCTTTGGAATGCGTGTGATGAACACACACTCGTAACTGACAGCTTGAACTCAAATCCGACAATTATTTTGTTGCACTAACTTTGGCTCGTGCCAATGTTCGACAATGATTATGCAACACTCAACTTTGTCCTCTGACAAGTCTTCTCCAATGGTTGCGCTTCATTCACTTGTATTTCTTCCAAGTATCCGACAATGGTTGCGCTTCATTCATCCTGATCATGCACTTGGCTTATTTGGATGCCAACACCGAAATGTCATGCCAACTGAGTCATGACTTGCTTAGTTCAACTTCATACTTCATATGCATCACTTGTATTCTTTTTTCCGAGAAATAATCACCAATGGCGCATTTGGAAATGCCATTGTTGCATATCCATTGTCCAAGCCTTGGACAATGCATGGAACGATGCCAAAGTCATTCCATGACTTTCATTTCATCATTTATTCCTTCTTTGAGATGGGTTAGCTCTGAATAAGGATATGCATCACTGTCGCATAGTGTTGCATGTGCTAAGTAGCAATACTATGGTGAGAGAAATAAATAACTCTTCAGCATGGTGGTTTGGGCCTATTCTCCATGACAGATGTGATTCATTATTGTTACTTGGACTCGGTTATCCATACTCATTCCCTATAGTGTAACATCTTGCGTAACATTTCCTTGCCCAGTCCAGATCTTGGTCTTCAACGAGCTAAGGAGTTATTTTCTAGTGTATGCCATGATATCTACAAACTAAGAAAACTCAGTGTGCTGTTTTAAGAGACTGAATTCTGCTATCAAGAGGAATCACTATTTTTTTAGAGGAAAAATCATAATTGCAATGAAGAATTCTCATGCCTCCACATATAGGGGTAACCTAATGAGTAAAGAACCACCAAAATTTCAGCATAACAACTATTATGAAGGTTATAAGACCCAATTTACTAGAAGAAAGTTATAAGACCAAGTTTACCAGCTGAGTTCAAGCTAAGGTAGTCTATACATGGAAAATACAGAGTCAGACTACATGTTTCAACTAATAAGATGATACTGCAAAGCCAGGTGTTTAGTGAGGATATCACCATATCCAACATTCCAACTTGTTAGTTCAGAACATAAAAACTATTTACTATTAGTATTGATTTTAGTCCACCTTATTAAAAAGGACATTTTCATCTAATAATCTTAGTGGTGTAGGGCTAAGAGATATGTATGTAGTGTGATTCTGTCATGCTCTTTATTAACTTCTAGAATTACTGCAATCATCATTTATTAACTGGTTAATAAAAATCATTTTCATTGTGTTGGATATGTAAGCAATTAACATTTCAAACAGTCCAAGAGGAAAAAAAAAATGCATCGCGAAGTATCCAGCAACTTCGATAATGATGATGACGTAAAAAAGATATCCTAAAGCGGCCAAGGTTAAGAGGGAAACAATTCCTTCCAGATTTAGAAGGCCTCCATATCCATATACAAACTATGGTGGTAACTAAAACAAGTCTCGAAGGCCTACATATACAAATGATGGTCGTAACCAAAAGAAGTCTCGAAAAAAGGTGGAAAGGTGGGAGTCTGTTATCAGGAATAATATTAAAACTCAGATAACTGACCGGGAAAACAAAGAATACATAAATGATCTATTTTGTTTCTTAGACCAAAGGTTAGTCTCCGTGGTGTTTTTGTGTCTTCTCTTACATATCAAAACAAATTCACTGATGCCTTGTTATCGGTGTGTATATGCCACAGTGAAATACATGAAGAACTCTACAATGATAATGGTAGGTCATTAGTGAACTATGGAGACTTATCTAGACTACTGGATCCATCTAGGTGATGAGGTAAGTAAACTGCATCATTTTGAAACTGTCGGTGAAATAAAATAATGAGAAAACTTTCAGGGATGGGTGAAGTTATCGCTTTAGGGTCCTCCTGCAGGTTATTAACAAAACATTGTACCTGTTGCATAAGTCTAAGTACTTTACCGGGGAAAATCATACCTGGACATACTTTGAAACGTATAATGAAATTATCATTTTTGTTGTTCCTGTTGCTTTAGTACATGTTTTATTTCTTGAACAAAATTATCATTTTTATTGGTATTCCATTTTTTATTTTATTTTGGATACAATGAAATTAGCGTTTGATTGATATTAGTGGCCGTATTTGTCTGATAGTTGTAGCATGTTAATGAAACGTATCTTCATAAGATGCAAAATATCAAAGAGCCATAAAATATGAGACAAAAGCTTCAATCACATTGTTTAAAAAACCCTACAGAACATTTATGGAAACCGCCTGATTCTCCTTATATGAAAATCAATTGTGATGCTTCTTATGACTTAAACACTGAACTAACAGGTATTTCTCTCATTCTTCGTGATTTTGCAGGTAACTGGAGGGGTGGATTCTCAAAGTGCTATGCAGGAGTAAAAAGTTCTGAACAAGCAGAATGTTTAGCCTTCTTGGATGCAGTCAACTGGGGAAGAGACTTAGAACTTTCACATGTTATTGTTGAGACGGACTTAAACAATATCGAAAGCTTCATCAATAATGCTGCTCCTGTCATTTCCTGGGAGACTGAACCTATTCTGCTTGATGCCATGGAAACACTGAGTTCTTTTTTTAGTTGGAAGTGTTCTTTTATTCATAGGAATTGTAATAAAACAGCTGATAAACTTGCTAAATATAGCAGACAGCATAATATCTCTAGAGTCTGGCTAGATAATCCGCCAGAGATTATTGAGTCTTATTTATTATCGGATCTTCAATCAGGTTTTAATTAATAAAATTCTCTATTCGCATCAAAAAAAAAACATTGTTTAAAAAAGTATACAGCAGGAAATCAAGTTAAATATTGGTAGATTTTAATAAATATATGTAATAAATAAAATCCTTTATTTTATCTTTAATTTTAGTTTCCTAACTTCAGTCGATAACGAGATCCATTTAGATTTTACCGTTAGATCTGACTTACCAAATTCATGATAACAATATATTTCATTCATCTATTCGCCTTCCCTTCCAACATTTTCCTTTCGCAATAAGATTTACACAAACAACAAAATATGAGACAGAAGCTTCAATCACGTTGTTTAAAACAGTATGAAATCAAGTTAAATATGGGTAGATTTTAATAAATATAGGTAACAAATAAAATCCTTTAATTTCTTTTTAGTTTTAGTTTCCTTATTTCAGTAGAATCAAATATACAAGAATATGAACACAAACGATAGATACAAGAGCCATTTAGATTTAACCGTCAGAATAGATATTTAAGGGAAAAAATCATGAACCCGACATGCAAGAATATGAGGACAGACGATCCAAGAGCCATTTAGATTTAACAATTAGAGATAGATAATTTCTTTGATTCATTACCATGCTAAAACTGTTGGACAAATATCGCCACCATTATCAACCAAACGCTAATTTCATTTTATCAAAAAAAAAAAGTAAACAAAAAATGGAATACTAATAAAAATACGCCAATTTCATACCTCCACCATTTCATTTTGTTCAAGAAATAAAACATGTAATAAAGCAACAAGTACATGTTGTGGTCAAAACTCAAGATGCCGGCTCCAGGTAAGTTCAAGATGCTTGAGATGCAGGAAATTCATTGGTTGAAAAGGGAGGAGTCGTTTCCCAAACAAATTAAAAGCTTGTCAAGATGGAAATAATGAGAAAATTGGAGTAATGCAAATGACTTGGTTATCCAACTTGGCAGTTCAGAACATTAAAACTATCCGCTATTAGTATTGATTTTAGTCCACCTTATTAAAAAGGACATTTTCATCTATTAATCCTGGTAGTGAAGGTATAAGAGATATGATTAGATTTGTTGTAAGCCAAGGCAATCTTCAAAACTTTACAGAAATTTTTATGCTGCTGTGATTGAGCCAAAAATTCTTATATACCGATCCATCCGCAGTAATCGACCGCTTGGCGTGAGTATCTCCCATCATGTTATTCGTCCATGGTTTCTTTGCTAGTAGCTATAATATCACCATCTCATAATGTTGCGATCAATTCAAAGGGGGTTCTTCCACCAGAATCTCTTACGAACCATTTTTGGTTTACGACGGCGGGAGGGAGAGAGTTAGAGGAACGGGATAAAGAAGAAGAATGAAAAGAGAATAATTTTTTAGGGTTTTTGTTTAGAGAACGTAAGTTATGGGTCCAATCTAGTGAAAGTCAGTCAAGGTTAACCTAGGTGCGGCCAAATACACTGGCTAGGGCGGTATTGGGGTCAGTTGTTATTAAAAAAATTACAGGCCTTCGGAAAACAAGATTGCATTTGTCTCCTCCTTGCATTTGTCTCCTCCTTTCTACAAACCAAATCGTGAATCTTAAGGTTCTAAAAAAACAATGATTGGCATCCTTGAGCTGAGAACAAAAAAACTCTTGCAACTAATTTGTCTCCTCCTTGCTATAAAAATAAAAAGTAAAGTACACACAAACTAGCACACTCATCTAAGCTAGCTGGCCATGTGACAAAACATACTGCAAACATGCAGAAGAGTGTCATAGCACTATTAAAGTCTGCATTGCGACAAAGCAAAAAGGACAGGCTAAAGAGTTAAACACACATTTTACATATCAGCCTAATCTTTGATTGAAAGACAACCAAAAATCTGCATTGAGATGCTCAAACACGCTGGACTATGAAGGATAGCAAGAGGCCAGACGCTGGACCATGAATGATAGCAAGAGGCCATAAGCAAGTACCATACAAAGGAGTGACGATGTAATACCTGTGATGAGAAAAAACCTCTTGTACGGGTGGTATTCTCGGCGAAATGGTAGAATAACGTACATAAATGTTCCTAGATAGCTGCAAAATCCAGAAGCAGCAAATGCCCAATGGACCGCCACCAACCTTTCCTTGAGAAGTGTATCATGGCATCCAACTATCCCGAGCGCTTGAGTGAATACTAAGCCACCAACGCTTCCCAAAGATAACAAGAGCAAAGACGTATTGAACAAGAACACATTAAGACAGGTGTATGATTCAGTTTCATCCATCATGAAACCTGTCATAAACAAAGACACCAAATTATTACCATGAATATGTGCACATTTAATGAAAATTAATAAGAAAAAAAGAACCCACAAAAAGAACCGGAAAACTTCATCTGGGAACTATAAATAATTTCCATATATTTCAAAATCAAAATCGAAACCTTAAAACCGCACTACATAACCCAATCATACAACTTGTTGTGGTTTTTCCCAAATCTCGTAGAACAGTGGCTCACCCAATTTCATTACCTACTCTAAAACTTAGGGTTCTGAACTCAATCCAATTCAATCACACACTTTTTCGACTATCGATCCAAGAATGTGTAGATTTTCCCCTAACAAAAGCAAAACAACTAATTTTACAATATCAATGTCTTCGACTTTAAGTCTAGTATGTGGCTCAAATTACACCAATACAATCATCAAGAACAATTTACTAAGAAATTGATTCTTTCTCCGATTATGAATTCTACTGCCGAACAATTTACTAAGAACTATTTCAACATTCAAGCAAATCTGTAACGATTTCAACGTTCAAGCAAATCTGACCTAGGAAGTAAACACCTTAAAGCTCTGCATGATTTCAATGTTATGAACTATAGCTCTAATAACCACCAATTTTTTTTTGAGGATTCTACAGTTTACCGAGTTCTGAACAAAAATCATAGATCTGTCATACAAATCAATCCAATCAAAGAAATTATTTTACTGTTAGGTTCCTATACTAAAACTAATGGATTTCTACCAAAACTTTGAAAACAGAAAAGATAGAAATCCGTTGATTGGGGATTAACCACCGATCAAGACAAGCTTAATAATTTGAATTGTATTGAATGTCAATTCTGTTCTACAGCAAAGAGATATATAGGCTAGCAAATCCTAATTCAAGCAACATCTAAATAAAGCAATCACAACTAATTTAAGAAAACACACTGCAGAAAAAAAAACCAACTTGAAGCAAAAATACACTACCTGAAGTTACCAACGACAATACCTGGAGTTATATATCATTCGTACAACACTGAACAATCTGTTTCGTTTCAAGCCCCAAAAAAAATCATCCAAACCAGCAAAATCCTCCAGGATTAAATAGCAAATTCTTACTCAGGATTAAAGCAAAATCAATTGCACTACAAAAATGAAAAAAATCATGTACAAAAATTCAACATACTCAGTATCTACATAATCAAGACAACAAAATCATGTTCAACAAAATACGATGTACAAATTAGTAGAAACATCCTACACATACTCAGATTTGAAGAAACTCAACTTTCAAACCACACAAACAAAAATATACTCAAAAATCACTAAGATCCTACTTAACTCAGTGTGAAAATTAGGGGAAATAAACAAATCGAACCCGATAGTCAGATTACAAGTGAAAATTAGACAAAACAAACAAATTAATATGCTGTACACTGAAGTGAAATTTAGACAAAACATACACAAGACACAAAACACAACTCTTTCAGTAAAATCAAAAGAGTTAAAGGTTTCTTACACTTAAAAAATCAAGATCTCTGAACAAGATAACACTTTCTTCCTTCAACCACGAACAAATCTGAAAACCCTCGATGATGACGGCGGTGAGATTGAAACCCTAAATCAGTGATCAAATGGGGTTTTAATTAACAGAGAGAGTGGAGACGAGAGAGAGTGAGTGTATTTCTGAATGATTTCTGAGTGAGCGGATTTTGATTTTGGGGAATTTGGGATTTTGAAGTTCTGAACTCCATGAGGAGTAAATGAAGTGATGTTGCAAAAATAAGATTTGCTTTCATTTTATAGTTGTCTCATTTGGGTAGAATGCTAGGTTTACGGAGAGTGGCCGGGAAAAACCGCGAGTGAGACCCATTATGTAAAATGAAGGCCGTCATATTCTAAAATCCGATGGTTTATCCCCTAGGTGTTAAGGTCCGGGCCGGCCACTCTGTTGCACCGCTTTTCTTGAAGTGGTAATTATACAAGTATCCCTTGTTTTGATGCACTACAAGAAAGTATAGCTATTGCTACACCATATGTTGCCACACCTTCAATATAGGTGTTGCAAAAGCAAATTTCTAGCTGCAGCTAAAACTTATAATTTACTGCTGCAAAATAAGACTCTTGCCACATAGCTGTAGAAACAATATGAAAAGAGTGTGGCTAAAAATATAATCTCTTGCAGCACCAATAAAAATTGGGTGCATCAATAGACTTCTTGCTACATAGGTTCTCGCGACACTATTAAGGGTTTTTGCCATAATCATTGGGTGCTGCAATATATTAAGTTTCTTGTAGTGATGAGATTCACAAATATCCTTATCACACAATAAATATATCTCTACCTTTTTTAAAAGAAATCAATTTAATTATCAATACCAACTTTACCCTTTATGTGTTGTCGATCACACCGAATGAAACCAATTGTTTCATTTTTATTTTCAGTTTCAGATCTAATTTTCTCTCTTATCTTCCTCTTCCACCGACAGCCACCACCTTCTTCGTCATCACCACCACCATGCCAGTAGAACCTCCACTTCCTCCATCACGTCTTACCGCCATCGTTATCACCACCTCCTCCTAAAAAAATGATTTAGATCGATTTCCTTTTGATTCGGATATAAAGCTTAAATCTGGTAATTGTTCAACGATAAATTAATCTCCTAAACTCTGATTTTTTGTTTGTATTGATATCTGATTTGATTTTGGAGAGAAACAGTTCAGAATTTGGTGATTATTTTGATAGTTTTTGTTTTTATTTATAGTTTTTGTTTTTATTTGGTTGATATTTTTCTAATCAATTTTCTCTAATTTTGATCGCTAGCCAAAAACATTTGATTAATACTCAATCGTATATAGAAAGTGCTTGTAGATAATTTTAAAACACGATTGATCTTGGGTTTGAAATTTTCTTTTTTTTATTTCAATTTTATTCAAGAGAGCCCATAATGGGTAGAAACAAAGATCTTTTAATAGATTTCTAATCAATTTTCTCCTAATTATTCTCTTCTTCTTTTACCTTTATTATAGATCGTTTGAGTAGACCAGAGATAGACGTGTTTAGCATGGACTGTAAACATTGTTGCATTAATACTCAATATAATAGTCACTGTTTTGGTATGTTCTTAGTGCACTTTGACGCCATGGCCAGGATTCATACCTGTACGAAGATATTTTTATCTATCTCACTCTACCTTTGTTTATTTTTTAGATAATTTTAAAAATGGTATATAGAAAGTGCTTGTATTATGGATATTCTGTGTGATTGATCTTGGGTTTGATTTTTTGGTATTGATTCAACATGGTTTCTTTTTTTTTATTTCAATTTTAAATTGATCTCTTGATTTGTGATTCAACATGGTTTGTTATACTATTGTGGCGGTGGTGGTGATAGAAACATTTTGTTATTGTTTTTGTTGTTGTTGTTTTTGTGGTGGTGGTGGTGGCGGAAGGTGTTGTTATAGCGCTGGTGCTGAATGTTTGTTGCACTGCAGGTGATAGTGGTGGCTTTTATTGTATGAGTTGGTGGCAGTGTTGGTATGAGTTGTTGTTACAGAGATTGAAGAATGTTGCTGAATGAAATATGGTGGTTATCTGGGTCGAAGCAGGCAGTGATATTGGATCAACTATGGTTGTTGATCTATATATTTTGGATCAACAATGGTTGTTGATCCAACTGCAATGGATAAACATCCACTGTTGATCCAACCGAAATGGATAAACATCCATTGTTGATTCAACTGAGATTGGTTTTGAAGATGGTCTTGGAGGTGTTTGTGTTTATGAAGCTACAGGTAATGAAATATGGTGGTTATCTGGGTTGAAGCAGGCAGTGATATTGGATCAACTATGGTTGTTGATCCATCTATATGGGATCAACTACTGTTGTTGATCCTTTGAACTCATGTTTTGTAGTTCAAATCATGTAAATTTGTTCCAATGTTGAACTTGTGGTGCAATGGTAGCATGACTGACTCCATGTCAGATGATGCGTGTTCGACTCACGCCAATTTCACTCCATTTTACATGGATCAACTATCATTATTGATCCAATTTTACATGGATCAACTTCCATTGTTGATCCACTAAAATTGGATCAACTTCTACTGTTTATCCTTTTTTCTTGGATAAACTAGATAAACTTCTACCATTGGTTTTATTTTTATTTGGATCAACTATTGTTGTTGATACAAAAATATTTGAACCAGTGGTGGCGGCGAAGACGGTGGTGGCGACGGCGGCGACGACGAACTTGTGGTGGTGGCGGCAACAAACTAGTGGTGGAGGAGGACTAGTGGTGGTGTAATGGTGGCGATGAAGGAGTGGTGGTGGAATATTGGTGGTGGTGGTGGTTGGTAGGTGGTGGTTGTTGAACGGTGGTGGTGGTGCTAGTGGTGGTGGTGAAGTGGTAGAGGAAGAAATTTGTTGTATTTTGAAATAAAGAAAAATATTATATGAGTGAGGGTATTAAGGTAATCTAATATTAAATGGATAAGGTTATAAAATAGGAGGGACATATTTATTGTTGCATAAGGATATATTTGTAGGGAGTTAAAAGTAGGGACATATAATTAATATACCCTTTCTTGAACGATTTTTTGGGCACTACTCAAAAATAGAGAGAGACCACTCTTCAATTTTTTGGGTAGATATTAGAAGTAATAATGAGTCATCCTTTATCTAAGTTTTATTTTAATACCAAATTTGCCCTTGATAATTAAATTAGTTAGGCCGACCGAGCGAAGCGAGGGAGGACTTTATAAATGGTGACTTTGTATCAATATGACACGTGATTTTTTTTCCAAATTGAAATAAAAAGATTGGATTTTGTTTAATTTGGTGTCCAATTAGAAATGACGCGACCACCCCTCCCTTTTAGTCCAATTACTATAACTCCTTAAGTATCCTATTTTTTCAGGGGTATAATTGGAAAGCAAACTAGAATATAACATATCTAAAAATCCGTGCCTTGGAATTTCACAAATTTTGTCTCGTTGGAAAGCTTTAAAAAAAATCTACGCAATGAGTAAAAACAACAGTATCAAATTTAGAGTTTTTTATGAAAAATTCGGAGGTGTTTATCCTTTTAGGCACAATTTTTGAAAATTGAATGCATAGTCATTATGCAAACCACAACTAAGGATGCATAACACATTATGCATCCATATTTTGGTTTATGCATCAACTAATTTTCTGTTGCAACTAATAAAATGATGTGCTCCCTCGATTTCAGAAAAAATGATATTTTCATTTTAGGCACAATTTTCTAAAGAACATGCAATTGGGGGATATGAATAGTATTGTTACTGTTCATACCGGCATAGTAATTTATTTATTTTGTGTAGAAAAACCAACACGGTATGAAAAGCAACATTACTATTTCATATCCCTCAATTAAGAAAAGTATCCCCCAATTAATCCTTGTTTCTAAAACTAATTACATAGCCATTATACAAAATTTAGTTTTGCGCAAATTTTTTCGGTCGGCCATCCCACCGTGGCAGCGGTCATCTAGTGTTAGTTTAATGATTAATTAGTGAGGTTAGATTAATTAGTTGGGTGTTTTTAAAAGAATAATTTTTGAGAAAAAGGTTTTTTTTTTTTTTAAGATGGTTGATTTCGAAATGAGGCTTTTGGGTACTTAGGTATACTTCAAATTTAGTTAATGTTGCTTGAATTGGCAAAACCTTTCGAAAAAAGGAAAAATTTATAAACTGATTTTGACCATGGAAATAAAGTTCAACTACTGACGAACAGTCATCCGAACTCATCTGCAAGTGTAGTTCAACTAATGGTTATGAAGACATAGGTAGCCGAACTCAGCTTTAGTGGAGTTTTTGCTTTCAGAGAAAAGTTCGGGTAGGAAAAAAAAAGTTACAACGTAACCGAACTAAAAGTTCGGATATGAAAAAAAATCGGCTTAACCGAACTCAATATATAGGCTTTTAGAGAAAAGTTCGGTTAGGAAAAAAAAAATGCGATCTAACCGAACTAAAAGTTCGGCTAGGAAAAAAAGTTGCGACGTAACCGAACTAAAAAGTTCGGCTGGGAATTGTTTTTTGCGAGGTAACTGAACTTTTCTCTAAAAGAAAAAACTCCATTAAAGCTGAGTTCGGCTAGTTCGACAAACTGTTTCACATAATTCCTAACCGAACTTCTCTCTGCAACTTCCATTTTCAACTCATTTTGATGATTACTCCTCATTTTTTCAACCAAGTAATTGGTTTGTCGAATTTTTGTTTAATTGAGATGATGAAGCGGAAAAAAGAGAAGAAAATGAACCCTCTAATAGTTACGGATTTGTGAAAAATTAAAAGTAATGGATTTGTTATAATTTTGATTTTGGTAATTAAGCCTCTAATAGTACAGGTTCGTTGATTTTGATTTTTTGTCACATATATATATATATATATATATATATAGTTAATAGATTATTTTTAATTTTAATTAGGTTAAGGGTAGGTTGGTCATTTCCACACCTTAGGACACCCCTTATAATTATAAGGTAGACATTCCTATCACAAAGTAGTCCCCCTCCATTTTTGGGTAGTCCCCAAAAAAAAATGGTTCTTTTTCTTGGTTATAGGCTACCTAACTATCTTACTAAGATTTATGTCTTTCTATAGTATTCCTGTAGCAGCAATAAAACTCCATGTCGGGTCGGGTGATAATGAAAAGTGACAAAAAATCTACAAACATTGTAATTGAACATGCATCTAGCAAAACAAACATACTACGGAGAAGAGTGTGGACAAGCTAGATATATAATTATAACGAACAAAGTTCAGAACATATTACAGTCTTCTGTTGCAACAAAGCAAAAAGACTAGTATGTGGGTTAAGCACACATTACGTTTACATAATCTCTGGTTAAAAGACAACCAGAAATCAGTATTGGAAGGCTCAAGGTTGTTGGATTTTGTATGTGTATGCTACGAAGTGGCCGTAAGAAAGTAGCGCACAATTGGCTGACGCCATAAAACTGATGACAAAGGTAAACTCCTTATACGAACGGTATTCACGGCGAGAAGGTAGAATAAAATGACCTATTAGTACCCCTAGAAAGTTGCAAAAGCAGCAAGCAGCGAGATAATAGAGCGCAAATGTTTGAAGTGGATCATGGCATCCAACCGTCTTACGTGCTAGAATGAAGGAGATGGCACTGGCGCCGCCAAATAGTAACAGGGCACGGTACCCATTACGACGAGAGCTGTCTTCTTCAGTTTTATCCATCATGAAACCTGTCACGAGTGAGGATACCAAAATTTCAGAATAATCAAAATTAAAATTGTTTCCAATATACAAATCACAATTGAGCATTTTCTCTGTAAACACAAGATCATGCAGTTCACAGTGACACAAAATCACGCAGTTCACAAAATCATTTCCAATGTAAGGCTTTCGACTTTCAGCTCTCTATATTGTTTCAAACAACTAAATCAGATAATGAACAACCACAGAACTCATGCTTTCCAGAGAGAGAACATAAGAAAACTTAATATTAATAGGAATCGTTTCACTTCAAAAATCGAATAAATTCATGCTCAGGTATAATACTACACAGCCTCAATTAGTCGAAAAATACAACATGCTCAGTTAATCAACTTGAAAGAAACCATTTCCATGCAGAATAATCAGCATTAAACAGAGATCAAGAACATAATCATACCTACGAAGAAACAAACTGATACAAACGGGTAATCTCCAAAAACCAATTAACTGCAGATTTCATACTTAGCCAAGACAATACAAAAAAAATTCGTCATTAAATAAGTAGGAAGTTACACCATTAATACAAGACTGAACAATTTGTATTATTTCAAACCCCAAACAAAATCTTCCGGACCAACAAAATCTTATAGAATCACATCATCCATGACCATATGAACAGAATTTGTATACTAGTTAGGGTAAATAAACTACGTCAAAAGCAAAATCATACTCGGGAAGAAAACAAAATTCCACTACAAAGAACAATAAAAATCATGTAGAATTACTCAACATACTTATAATCTACACATAATCAAGGAAACAAAATTATGCTCAGTCAAAAACAATGTACAAATTAGTAGACACAAACTACACATACTCATATTTGAAGAAAAATCAACTTTCAAACAACAAATTCCTACATAAAATAATGAAACATACTGAAAATCACCAAAATCATACTTTACACAGAGTGAAAATCAGGGAAACAAATTAATCGAACCCAATTGACAGGATCCAAGTGAAAGTTAGACAAAAACAAACAAACATACTCAGTATATTAACAAGATCAAGACCAGAAACACAAAAAACGCAAACAAATTTGATGCTAACAAGCAAAGATTACCAGTAAATGAAAGAGGTAAGGTTTCTTACACTGACGAAAAAATCAAGATCTCTCGATGAAACAGCACCTTCTTCCTTCAACAAAACAGATCTGAAAACTTTTAACTGAAAACTTTTAATGTTGGTGATGCTGAGATTGAAACCCTAGGAAATTTCTCTCTGAATGATGGAAGGGGTTTTTGAATGAGAGGATATTTCTAGGAAATTTCTCTCTGACTTATAAATGATAAAGAAGCTCTTGATGGGTGGGTAGTTGATGATGAGTAATTGTACATAAAACAAAATCATCCAACTTTTCTTCTACTTTTTCCCCTTTTGAGTGCCACTGAGATTTGTGTTAATGACAGAGTTGATTTCCTAGCAAACCCTGGTGAAATGAATGTGGTAGATGGCTTAGTCATGGTAGATATCCCAGTCCCGGAAGAGTATATCTCGTGATTATGCAGTTTGTAAATCAAAAGAACTGCAGTGCAAAATCTGATTTCGTGTCTATTAACTTCTGCATTCTCCGATAGTTTAGTTAATTTTTATCTGCTTATTAATTACACCATTTTTTTCATCTACTTCTATTTGCTTGGCTCTTTAATTTTTCTCCGGTTTTTCGTTCCCTCAAATTCTTTGTCTATTTTTACCTTTAGCCAGGTGCGTACCCCAGAAGCTTTTAATGGCACTACATCTGGAAGTAGTTTATGAAGCTTCCTATTTACCACGTCTACTCCTAAACCAAAGAAAACCCTACAAACCACCATTTATCTCTACCAGGATCAACATCATGATCCTACATCTGTAACATGCTACCTTTCGTAAACTGAAAACCTTTCTACCATAGCAACAACCACATTAATATTCTTAATTTACTAGGTCTATATTTCAATCAAGTTATTACTTTCTGCCTCTAAAGTCAAAACCCTGACCATACCTGCAAGATTTCGATACAAATTTCAAATTACCACAACCAAAGAGCTATTTGTAATATGTAATGGTAAATTAGTGTTGGATAAATGGCCAAAAATCTGCGTCTTATATAATTTTGCAATTAATATTCACAATTGGGAGGGCCTTATGGTTTTGGACCGAATTTTTTTTTAAGCGACATATCAATCCCCACTCAAAAATATTTTATTTTATATATCATTTTTGCATAATGAATATACACTTAATTTTTAGCCATGCATAATTTTCTTTAATCCCTTGATCTTTGTTCTGTGTTCTTGATTCGTTGGTTATCTCCTTATGTCAATTTAGTGTTCTTTCGAGCTTCTCTATGAATAAGATTGTTTTTAACATATTACCATGACGTATATATCAATAACATCTCAGGATTTAGTTTTAGTACTAGGATGCATTCCTTTTTAATTTTACTTCAATAGTCTTTTTATTTAGATTAAAAGGTTCTTTTCTTCCTTTTTCTAGTTTTCGTATTTTTCTAATGGCCAATTAATTTCTGCAGGGTCCTCCTTGTTTCAGCCATGGTTCATATCCTATATTGGATCTTTGTGTTATGGTCTTGTCTCGGCATTTTGATAGTTTTATCAACTGTGGTATTGTTACCAACAACAGTCTATTCTCTTCCTGCAGTTTTGCATAATGATAGTATATCAACCATGAAGTTTTCTCAATATGAGATCTATAATCGTATCCCTGATCAAGTTTTGATTATCATAAGTAACCAGGTGAGTCCACCAATTTCCCACCCGATTCACATTCAGAAAATTCAAAAACCAAAATTTCCTTCTATTACCCCCCGTGATTGGCGTAGTCAACCAGATATCATAACTTTTTGTTATATGCAGTTAAACAGAATAATCTTGTTGCCAAAGTTATCTTATATGCGGCAGATTATTAGGAAAAAAAATATCCCAAAGATTCAAAACCGTAGAATAAAAACCCTAAAGCATCTCCCTCAATCAAGAACACATCTCATAATCCCTAAAACCCTAAGCTGCATTCTAAGTTTAAGTTATTGCTATCTTATGGAGCCAACCAACACTGAAAACAACCTTGCTTTAATCACTGAGAGGATGGAAGCTACTTCCATAAGGAAAGGAAGAGGAGCAATTGGTTCGTTGAAAACCTTAAATGAAGCGGCAGATGCTTGGTCCAACAGTCTCATTGGGAAGTTGTTGGTTAGAAAGAAAATAGATAAAGATGATGACGAGATTGAAACTGCGCAAGTCAAAGAAGAACTGGATATCCTCTGGAAGAAGTACAAGAAAAGAGAAATAAAGGTTGTAGGAAAATATCTTTATGTGTTAAAATTCAACTCTGGTAGAGACATGAAGGAGGTGCTCAAAAGATCTCCTTGGAACGTGCTAAAGAGTTTGCTGGCTTTGCAAGAATATACTACTACTATTGCATACAAATACTACAAGTTTATCTCTCAGGCAAGAAACGTGCAGTTCAAAGGGCTACTCTTGGAGCACCATCATGTTGCTGTGATTGATGAAGCAATTGCGGATCTGGGAAAGAAGATCTCGACTGAACCAAAAAACTGCAGGCCAAGATGCACTAACATGATCACCGCACGTATTGAAATGGACCTTAACAAGCCTTTAAAAAGAGGGGAGTGGTGGAATACTAACTCTGGTGATCCAGCGTGGATAAGATATCATTGGGTCAAACAACCCCATAATATCTGTGATCAGTGTTACACCATTGATCATGATGATGACGCTTGTGAAGCTTTAGCTGAACAATTGAAAGAAAGGGCAATGACTCAAGAAGAGTATGAAGAGCATTGTGCCCAAAAAAATGCAGATATCCAGAATGAAGCAGCTAATGTTGAATATGACCAAGATGCATATTATGTTCATGTTGAGAACGAGCAGGAAATGGAAGATGAACTGTCTAGGAATAATAAACGAGCTAGAAACCTACACACCGAAGCTAATGGTTCTAACCCTTCCATTGTTGGACCCATCCTGGTTACTAATGGAGGTATCAACCACAATTATAGTACTTCAAGCACTCATGGTGAAACTATGGATATGATGGATAGTGATGCGAGCAAGACCAACGGTATTAACACAAAGCTGATGAACATGCATGAACGAGGAGGCACTGCATTTGTGGTAATCACTTCCTCCCATCTCTTTATTTCTTTTCGCTTTGGTTTATATTGGCATCAACATTATTTGCATTTTCTTAATAGAAACTTTTGTAGTATTAGGATTGCTTTTATTTTTGAGGTTAAAACGATGAGGGTTGTAGCCTGGAACTGTCAGGGTTTTGCTAAGAAAAAAACCAAGGATCACCTTAGAGATATCATGCACAAATATGACCCGGACATAATTTTTATATCAGAAGCGAAACTAGGAGATGATAAATTAAGAAAACTTATTCGTCCTTATAAGTTCCCAAACTACATGCTTGTTTCTTCTAGGGGCCTTGCAGGTGGTTTAATACTCATGTGGAACGATGGGTTTCATTTTAGGGTAGTAAATACCGAGTCTTGGATCATTAATTGTTTAGTGCAGGATGACCTTAGTAAACCGGAATGGGTCCTTACCTGCATGTATGGATCTCCTTATCCAAACCACAAGGAGACACAATAGATCTATATCAAGGATCTCAGTCAGACTATTCAGCAGCCATGGGTCATCATTGGGGACCTTAACCTGGTTTCCCCAATGAAGGAAGAAATTCAATTGGAAGTACTTCATCGAATATCTCTCATAATTCTTCTGCAAGAGACACACAATTCGTCAAATTAATTCATGAGGCCGGGTTGGAAGATCTGGGATATACAGGTAGATCATTTACATGGTTATCAAATGTACATGGCACTGGAATTCGAAGATCGAGGTTGGACAGAGCTATAATCAATGATGTGTTTACCATTCAGTTCCCGGACGCAAAGCTTCTTCACCTGCCGCAACTGGGGTCGGACCATTGTCCAATCATGATGGACAACACATAGTCAACTGGGGATACAAAACGCAATTGGAAATATTTCCAGTGCTATGAACGTGATGCAAATCTTAAGAATGAAATAGTATCTGCTTGGAATCATCAGTTCAATGGATAACAAGCTTACCAGTTCTCAAGAAGACTCAACATGGCAAGAAAGCTTATATCAAAATGGAACAGGGAGAAATTTGGAGATATACAAAGCAATATCTTCCTTTTACATCAGAAAATCGAAGCATTACAAGGAGATATCCAATCTGTAGATACAACAAACCAAGTCCAGCAACTAGAGAACAACATCGAGCACTGGCATCAAATACAAAATGATTATTGGGGACAAAAAGCAAGAGATGAATATTATTTGGAAATGGATCGCAATACCAGGTACCACCATTCCAATGCAAACAAAAGGAGATCAAAAAACAACATTGTAGCTCTTAAAGATGAAAATGGGAACTGGTGTACCTCAAGAATTGATTTGGAAAATTTACTCACAAATCATTACAAGTTGTTGCATACTACTAGTTCACCAGCAAGAGATGAACAAATCCTACAGTGTATCCCTAGTGTTATAACTGCTGAAGAAAATGATGATCTAATGAAGGTGCCAGATGAAGCTGAAATACTTAAGGCGTTAAAAGGTATGAAGTCATGGAAGGCGCCAGGACCAGACGGCTTTCCACCAGGTTTCTTCAAGACACATTGGGAAATAGTAGGACCGGATGTGGTAAATACGATTCAACAATTCTTTCGTACAGGCTTCATGTTAAGATGTTTAAATGCTACCAACATAACTCTTGTCCCAAAGAAGAAAAATAAACAGTTTCCATCTGACCTGCGCCCTATTGCTTTGTGTAACACCAGCTATAAGCTTATATCAAAAATCCTTTCTCTAAGGATGAAGAAATTAATGGGGAAAATTATCTCACCCCTACAAGCAGTGTATGTGCCAGGACGTCAGATCTAAGATAACATTCAATTGGCTCAAGAAATTGTTCATACCATGAAAAGCAAAAAGGAAGATTCTAAACATCTAGCACTCAAGATGGACATGTCTAAGGCTTTCGATCGTCTGGAGTGGTCTTTTCTACTTGATGTGATGCAACAGATGGGTTTTTGTGAAGCTTTTCGGAACTTAATATTGCAGTGCATAAGTACCAAGAATATATCGGTAATGCTAAATGGAGCTCCATGTGCAGCCTACCAGCCTACACGAGGAGTGCGACAGGGTGACCCGCTTTCTCCCTACTTATTTATTATAGTTATGGAAGCCTTTTCACGTCAACTTTTTTATGCTGAGCAGATGAAGAAGTTAGAAGGTATTAAAATAGCACCGGGTGCACCTTCCATATCACACTTGTTCTTTGCCGACGACTGCCTATTGTTCTTCAATGAAGATCTACATAACGTCAATAATGTCCTCCAGATAATTGAAGCCTTCGGAAATGCCTCCGGTCAATTGGTAAAATTTAACAAATCCAGTGTTCATTACAGCATTAATACTCCTCAGCGCTTCTGCAGAATCATAACAAGACGCTTAAAAGTGCCGAGAATGAGTACAAATGAAAGATATTTGGGCATACCTTTCATTATTGGGAAAAACAAAGTGCAGTGCTTTAATCACCTGCATGAAAGAGTCCAGAATCTCTTGTCAGCCTGGAACGGTAAAACTATGTCTCAATGTGGCAAATCTTTGATGATAAGAACTGCTACAAATACTATACCTGCCTACTCAATGAGTTGTCTCCAAATTCCAGCTGAAATCATCAAGAAAATCGATGCTGCACAGAGGGACTTCTGGTGGGGTTATGAAGAACATAAAGGTACTTATTATACTTCATGGAAAAATTTTAATCTACATAAAGATGAAGGTGGACAAGGCTTTCGAGATTGAAGAGTTTTAAATCAAGCTCTTTTAGTGCGTGCTGCATGGAGATTGTGTACTAATAGAGAAGAAAACTGGGTGAAAGCTATGCAAGCAAAGTATTATTCTGGAACTAGCTTAATTCATGCAACATATAAGAAGAACTGTTCATGGGCTTGGAATGGAATACAAAAGAAAATACCTTTTATAAAACATCATAGCCGCTGGAGAATTGGAGATGGTAATCAAATCAAAATATGGGTTGACGTCTGGATTTTGGGCTTAGATCACCCGCCAGAACCCAAAGATGATGTAGCAGACTCAGAAAGCTTCATTTGGGTTAAAGAGCTCATTGTTCAAAGCAGTAAGCAATGGAAAATCAGTCTTGTTCAGAGATTGTTCGATACTGACACAGCAGAACTAATACTAAAGATGAATGTTCCCATTTAAGCAGAAGATAAATTCATATGGACCCTAACGAAGAATGGCAACTTTACACTAAAATCAGCCTACAACAGGCTATTTGAGAGCAGTAGAGGCAATATACAGAGTTCTACAATAATTCCGGGTACAAGTATCAAATGGAAAGATTACTGGCGTATACAAGTCTGGCCAAGAGTTAAACACTTCTTTTGGAAGTGCTTCCTAGACATTCTTCCAAGAAAAGAAAGATCTGCAAGAGTCTGCAGATTTAGTGATAAGAACTGTCCATTATGCAACCAGTTCGAGGAAGATATCATGAATGTGCTATTCACATGTCCTTTCTCCAGAGCCGAATGGTTATTAGTTCATGGAGGTTCTGCAATCCTGGGGGGACACAACAACAGCATTGCGACTATGTTTGATAGTTGGTGGCAAGCAAATGGACAACAAGCTAGCGGTACAGGGTGGCTACATATAGCGATGATAATCTCGTGGATGATATGGAACACTAGATGTGATGTTAATCACCAGAAGACTAAGGCTGATCCTAGGGAAGTCGCTAGGAAAGCAATCAATTTTAACAGTTATATAAATAGACTAACATCGCTACAGAACCAGGCAACATAAATTAAAGTGTTGCATGCAACACAGTGGAAACCTCCATCTTTACATTTTCTCAAACTAAATTGTGATGCAGCTTATGACTTACATACTGGATTAACTAGTGTTGCTCTTGTGTTACGTGACCATACATGAAATTGGAGGGGAGGGCTCGCAAAGTGCTATGCAGGAATAGCAAACTCGGAGCAAGCAGAATGTATTGCATTCAGAGATGCTGTGGACTGGAGCTTGGAGTTGCAACTAACGAAAGTTGTCTTGGAAACATACCTTCAAGGGATAGAGTAGTACATCAACAATAACTCACAAAACATAGCATAGGAGAATGAAACTATTCTGCTTGACTCAATAGAGAATCTAAAGAGTATTCAAAGCTGGGAATGTAATTTCGTCCCAAGAAAATGTAATAAAGTTGCTGATAAACTAGCTAAATTCAGCAACCAATTTAGAATTTCTAGTATTTGGTTAGATAATCCTCCTAGTATCATTGAAGGTTATCTTCTGTCAGACATTTCTTCAGTTCTTTAATAAAATCTTTCTTTGCATCAAAAAAAAAAAAAAAATTCACAATTGGGATCAACTATTTCATTATACTCCCTTTGTACCACATATATAGGCGGAGGGACCAATTCTCTTAGATTAAGAAACTATTTTGATTTTATAAATTTCATTGTTTTTTCCTGTTTTACCCTTAATTATATTCCCAATGTTAGAGACATATACTCAATTATGATGATTCCCAAGCAAATAAATAGGAGTAATATAAGTAAAAAAACGTTTTGAAATTTGGACTCCCCCTATATAGTGGTACAAGAAAAAATGAAAATTCCGCCTATATAATAGGTACGGAGGGAGTAGTTTTTTTTTTTTTTTTGGGTTCTTTTAAATATAGGCCACACATTTATTAACCATAACTCAAAAGGTATAAGTTAAAATGAAAATTCAAACACGTCTTAATTTTATTAACAATTAAACTTTGAATTCTTCTTCTTATTCAAAATCAAAATAAACTCTAACTTCTGTAATCATACTTTATCATATTTCAAATTAGTTATAATTGTTTTTTAATAATTCTCATATACAATTAAAAACCATAATTCTTACTTTTCCCAAAATCAAAATTCTTTTTTCTTAATCATGATAATATTAAAATAAATATGAATGCATATTTAATTGTTACATTTAAAAATTTCCACAACAACATCAATCGAAGCGGAATTAACTTAGGGTTTGATTTTTTTCTTAGGACCATTTTCATAAAACTCCATAAACACAATATATAAAAAGAAATTCTCTAAGATAATTTTTTTTCTCAATCATGATTGCACCAAATTTGATTGAGGATATTGATTATTTTTCAACAACATTAATCATGTCAGATATCTAACATAAACTTATTTATCAAAAATTAGATAATTAACTTTTTTTTGTCGTTGATTTAGGGGTATAATGATCATCCTAATATTTTAGGCTATGTTTAATAATTATGTATAATTTTGTGGGCTATGTATAATAATTTTAAAGGTATGTTTGGTTAGATATTTGAATGCGTTAATAAAACTATTGGCTACATTTAAGAGAAGCCTTTTTTGTTTTTTCCTCCTCTCCTTGCTAGTTTTTCCTTTCCCCTTCGCTTTTTTTATTTTTATGTTTCTTATCTCTATCTTTTAAATGGTTTCACATGAATAAAATTTCTTCGTCGATCAAGCAAAAAAGTTTTACATTTATATATTATTAGTATAGGCTCTAAATTAGTGGTCACCATATTTTTTTAGTTAGTTGTAAAAGGGCGAGTTGATTCCTAAACAAATTAAAAGCCAGTGTCACTGTAGTACACTAGTAAAGTTATTAGGTGATGATATCAGTGACCTGGATTCAAAAATCGGCAACATCAAATTCTTTACGAATAAAAAAAAAAATCCCAAACAAATTAAAAGCATGTCAAGAAGGAAATATAGAGAATGTGGAGTGATGCATTAATCAGCCTATAAACTTCTTTGTTGAAAAAGTTTTCTTCAAATCAGCGGATCTCCTCATAGCTCACACTCTAGTAATGAATTCTTCTTGGAATCTCAATTTTATCATTTTCACATCAACACATGGAATACTTGTTCAAAAAATAATAACCTAATCTAACTTGAGAAGAGATATCATAATGTTGCGATGAATTCAAAGTGCTTTTCTACCACAATCCCATGCAACGTACTGTTGCACATCGATGTATTTGCAACCAGAATTCAAATAATTATAACAGAATATTATATTTCGTTCCTGGTTGCGAATAAGCAGAGTTCTTTCCACAGATACCCTAAATCTTTTGATCTTTGAAAAAGTGCATAATCCACAAATTGTCTCTTCAAAATCCACGACCGGGACACAAGTTTGAAAGTAATTCTATCTAGGTGGGAATGTTATAAATACCACCTTGATGGGCAGAAAAAAGAGATGATGTCATGAGGAATTGAGTCTGATAAGTGATTGATTCTGTCTTTTGGTGCCTCACTCATGCTTTGTTGTTAGAAATATGATTTCATTGATCTTTCAACACTATTAAAAAAGAAAGGAAATTGTATTTGCTAAAACTGTTGATGAGACAACCAATATATAATCATATATGATGGACGAATGATTAGTGAAATCAGAGTTACATCGACAAAACATGAGTGAGACTCACAAGATTCAATTCTTCAGTACACTCTCTCCTTTCTCCCCGTCAAGAATGTCACTAATACTTCCACACTATCAAAAAGATGGAATTGCGTTTGTACTAGTGTCCCGGTCCTCAATTTTGAAAAGGCAAAATGTGGATTACGAACTTCTTGAAAGACCAAAAGTTTATGATATTTGTGGAAAGAATTCTTCTAGTTCGCAACCAGGAATGAGATATAAAATGTTCAGTTCGGTAGCTCGTAACATGGTTCTATTCCAATCTTATTATGTAGCTACAGCCATTAGCAATATGCTTCTGCTAATGCTGCTGCAGTTGTTGTAATTTTCAACGCGCTTTGGCCAAACTGAATTTTTCTTTTGAACGCAAACCAGGATACATGGTTTTTACGTTAGCATGTATCCTTAAAAGTAAAGCAAAGACCGATTCAAAGTATTCTTACAAGTAAATCGTTTGTCTTCTTCCTTAGAAAAGAAATAGTATATATGAAAGTACCTAGATACCTACAAAGGGGAAATATGTTATTAGAACCGTATAAAATAATTATACATGGATGATGGATCATGTATATGTTCCTATGCCAACAGTAAACTAGCCCCCGAATCGCTCAACTCACTTCGGATCATTAATTCGGTAATACCACGATTAAATCAAGTTGTAGTCACCAGCGGAACTTGGGTCATGACGATGAACTCGGAACCAGTCAGACTCGTTTAAGAATAATCTAACTCGCCTATAAAGATGCATGTCTTTCTAAAATAATATTGTAGCAACAGTAAAACTCCATGTTGGGTGGTACTAAAAAGTGACACAAAACCCACAAACATCGAAATTGGAGAAACATATATGCTACAAATATATTCAGAGAAGCAACAAAAGTTCATTGCACTAACTAATAAAGTCTTCTGTTGCAACAAAGCAAAACGGACAGTAGGTAGGACACATTACGTTTACATAATCAGCCATAATCTTTGGTTGAAGACAACCAGAAATTAGTAAGCCTCAAGAATGTCGGATGTTGTCTATGAATGATATGTAGTGGCCACAACCAAGTAGCGAACAAAGGAATGACGCCGTAAAACTGATGATGAGGGTAAAGATCTTGCACGAACGGTATTCACGGCGAGATGGTAGAATATAATGACCTATTAATATGCCTATAATGTTGCAAAAGCAACAAGCAGTGAGATAATACATCGCCAGCAATCTGTTCTTCTCAAGTGGATCATGCCTTCCAACTATCTTACTCGCCTGAATCATACCAAAGGCACCGGCGCTGCCGAGTGAGAACAGGATCGATGGTGCAAGAACACCAAGAGAGCTGTCTTGTTCAGTTTTATCCATCATGAAACCTGTCACGAATGAAGACACCAAAATTTCAGTATAACCAAAATTACAATCGTTATCACAAGTAACAAGTTACTTCAGTAAACAAAAAATCACGCAGTTCACAAAATCGTTTCTAATGTAAGGCTTTCGACTATCAGCTCTCAATGTTTTTTCAAATCTCTAAATCAGGTAATGAACAGCCTCCCAAATCTCTAAATCAATTAATCAAATAAACAACCACAGAACTCATGCTTTCCAAAGAGAAAACATACAGATCAAGTAAGAAAACCCATGCTTCACTTCAAAACTTCAATAAATTCATCAAAATTAACAATATCCTAAAGATACACACACTTTTCGATAATGCAGTATAAATTCTACAGCCTCATTCAACTTCAAACTAACCATTTCCATGCAGAATAAACAGTTTTAAGATAGATCAAGAACATTATTAATCATACTGCCAAACAAACAAAATGAGAACGCTATAAACAGGTAGAATGAACGCTACAGATCTTAAAACTTACCAAAGACAATTAATATCACTTACAAAACACTGAAAAAATCATTTCATTTCCTCCGGAAACAAATCATCAATTCAATGAACAAAATTTGTATATATGTCAAGAGCAAAATCATACTTGTGTTTGATAAAAAATCAATTCAATACAATGTACAAATTAGTAGAAACACACTACATATACTCAGATTTGAAGAAAGATCAACTTCAAAACACACCACATAATCATGTACTCAGTGTGAAAATTAGGGGAAATAAACCCCAATTGACAGAATACAAGTGAAATCATGCAAAACCAAACATACATACTCAGTTCATTAACAAGATCAAGAACGAAAACACAAAACACAAACAAAATTGAAGCTGAAACACGCAAAGATTCAACTAAATCAAAGACTTTAAGGTTTCTTACACATAAAAAATCAAGATCTCAAACAAAACCTTCTTACTTCAACCACAAACAGATCTGAAAACTCTTGATGATGTGCCAGTGAGATTGAAACCCTAAATGGGTGATGAAATGTGTTTTAACAGAGAGAGTGAGTGGATTTATGAATGATTTCACCGACTCTTTAAAAGAAAACATTAAATTCTCTGTGAGATGTAAAGAAGGGCTCGTGATGGGTAGGGGTGTAAATTGGGCCGGGCCGGGCAGCCCAGCCTAATTATTAAATGGGACGGGCTAGGGCGGGCACCAACTTCGCTTACCCATCAAATTAAAAAGGCCGGGCGGGCAGGGCTATACTACAAAATAAACTACCCATGACCTGCCCAAGCCTGTTAAATAATTTGGGCTAGGGCAGGCAGGGCCGGTCGGGCCTTTGAATATACAATAATAATTTTAAACCAGAAAAAAAAATGCAACAAATTTTACTCACTATTTTATACTCCGAAATAAATAAATGCTTCCTGACAGAGTCAATAAAATGATGTTCGATATCCAAATAGTCTAAATCAAAACCAAAGCAATAAAATTTAAAAGAAAATGTCTCATAGTGATTCAAAAAATTGATATGCGTGCCTCAGTCTTCTTCTACTTGTGTAGTTGTCCATGCAACTTTATTCTCAAAATGCAAAAGTAAAGAGCTTCAAGCCATTCACCTGCTGCACAAAAATATAAAGATTAACATTAGCAAACAAGAATATTAGCAAAGTGCAAAAAGTGTAATGTTTGACATAAAGTTGCATATCAATTCTTTACTGCTGAACTATCAAAAGGTAATATCTGACATAAAGTGTAATAATCAAATAACATTAGGTCTGACATACAAAAATATAACCCAAAAAAAAAAGGATATAAAGAGAGATGTTTACCTTGGGGAAGCAGCTACCGACCAGATTAAGTGGCCAACCGTTCAACTTCATCTACCGGTGTAATGTCGTCATTCAGAGGATCAAAAGGCTTATAAATTTCTTTCATCTCACCCTTCCACCAATCTTTCAGAATGACTGAACACTCCAACATATCCGGGGTTAAATTGCTCCGGTAATCACCTAATATACGTTTTCCAGAAGAGAAGGCAGACTCTGAGTCAACTGTAGATGCTTGCAATGCTAAAACATCATGTGCGATACAAGAAAGTACTGGATACCTCTTCCAAATCAGTCAAAGAAGGTTCATGCTCGGCATAATATCTATTTAGTTCTTCCGACGACGTAGCTAGAGGATCTCTTTTTTGCAATTTGCGAGCTTCCCAAAATCCGCCTCCAGATGATATGGAAGAGCCTTCAGCTAAAGATCCAGAATGTATTGGACCCACAGACCCCCTACAGTACCCATGGAATTTCCATTGGAAGTAGTCTTCACCTGTTTATCATTCAAAATATTGGAGTACTCCGCGAACAGACTTTTCAGTTTGGCATCCATTAACCTACTTTGGTCGGCGTGACACCGGATTGAGTATGCAAAAGTACCAAAACAATCTTCAATATCAGAAAGAGTACTTTCCACACCTTTAAGATTAAGACGAGGATCCAAAATAGACCCTAATCCAAATAATATCGGAGTGGTGCCCCAATACTTAACAAACTTCGCCTCCATGGCAGCAATAGTTTCTTTAAAAAATAGGTTTTCTCTGTGAATCTTGAAGACCATACCAATCTCATACAAATATTGAAGAACTGAATTACTAGTCACATACTGAACACCGGAAAAAACGTTAGTGGCATCATAAAAAGGCTTAAAAAATGCACATAACAATTCAACGTGTTCCCAATCAACATCGGTAATAGCATGATCATATGCCATATCATTGAGAAAGGCCGACAACACTTGTCGGTAGGGAATTGCATCTTTTAACATAAGATATGTGGAGTTCCACATATGTTTTACATCAAGCTGCAATTTCTTAGGGTTCATACCCATGTGAACACACAATAATCGAAACTGAGTACACCTTGTACCAGACATGAAAATATGTTTCAAGCTACTCTTCATATGACAATAATTGAAATGAGTCATACAAGTATATAAGAATGATTAAGTTCACTCATCAGACTAGCATACTGTAATAAAGGTCACTACTTGCTTATAAAGCCTGTTAGTACTCTAGTTCCAAAAAAAAATCCTAGAGGTGCATAATCCAATCACTATTTTAATGAACTAACCATCTAAATGAGAATAAAGTAAGACATGAAAGATAAAAAATACGAAGAACACAAAACATCTAACTAAAGTTATTTAAATTGATTATCATCTGAATGGGATGATAAAAGATACAAATTTTAACATTCATCCCTTCCACTTACGTGCCGGGTATCTAGTGATTCAGAACAAAATTTGATTTTAACAACTAACATCTTAATTAAGCACTAAAAGAGTCTAATTTCATTTACAAATTGGAAATATCTCAATCTATTTTTGTTCACACCCATGAACAATCTATCAATTATTAAAATATGCATCAAACAATATGTAATCATTTGAATCAACAAAACCCAAACTAAAATACCAATCAGCAACAAAAATGGCCAAATCAATTGAAACAAATGAATACCCAACTTAGTACTATCACTCATCAACACATGCATCAGACAAAAGTAATGTATAATCATTTGAAACCATCAAAATCAAAAACAAAAGATCAATTCAACAACAAAAATGGAAAAATCAACTGACAGAAAAACAGAAAACAAGTGAAAATGAAACCACTGAAACACATACCTTAGGCTTAGCCGCGGAGCAGTAACTTCGAAATCAAGATCTCGTTGGCGGTTCTTCCAAACCCTTATATAGAAAATGAATACGAGAACAAGATAACTTAGATTGTAACCTAATCTAACTAAAATCAAACAAAATTGCCTATAATTATTCCAAGATTGGAACATCTTTCAAGAGGAAACCCTATATTTTTTCACTATAATTAGCGAAATGAATAATATGCAGAAAGATATTCGGGAGAGATTGATGTATCGAGTATATTATAAAATGGAATGAAATAGGAAAGGGGAAATTGGGTCGGGTAAACGGGTAGATTAAATGGGCAAACAGGTCGGGTAACTTTGACGAGCTAATAGGACGGGTAAAGGGTCGGGAAAGACTTTTTAACTCATGGCCTTTTCCCGTCCTGTTATTTAACTGGGATAGGCCGGGCTAGCATGTAATGGTCCACGGGAAACCATGGGCTGCCATGGGACAGTGCGGTTGGTACTGGGACATGGGCTGCCGGGCAAAATTTACACCCCTAGTGATGGGTAGTTGAGATTTGTGTTAATGACATTAATTCGGTAGATGATGGATCTGGCGTAGTGGATGTCCCAATCAAGGAGGACATCATCTCGATTCTGTGTTTTTTATTTTTGGGGATTTCGGATGAACTCCATGAGGAATGGCAGATTGATATCATGTGGACTGAGGAAGAAAAAGAGATGGAGTGCTAAAAATAAGATTCTCTTTCCCTAGTTTGGGCTGCGGAAATGAATGGATTACCAACTGTTGATCGTCTGCGTCGAAGAGGTGTGACAATTACTAATATCAATTGTTCTCTGTGTTGTCAAGAACTCAAAACAATAGCGCATATCTTTATCTAGGGGTGCACAATAGTCGGTTCGGATCGGTTTTCATCCCTTCCGACCATAGAACCGTACAGGTCGGGTTTTTTTAAGCTGCACCAATTAGTAATGAACTTTTAGGTTGGGTCGGTTATGAACCGTCCGATTTAATGTCGGATCGGTACGGTTCGGTATCGGTTTTACCGATTACATGTAAACCAGGTCGAGTTGACTCGGGTTTACTGAATCCCCAGACCGATCCGATCCTAATTTTCCAGTTTTACACTGAAATACCCATAACCTGTGTAAGCAGAACTGCAGTCTGCAGTAGTATATGTATGAACAATAGAGTTTACTCTCAGTAAAAGGAAATTTGCAAATAATACTAATTAATTCAATAAGCTAACTGATAATAATCTTTAAGCAAACCGAAAAAAAATCTAACAAAAGTGATAATAATCTCTAGTGAGAAAGAAAACTGGATTCTTCAACTGTTTTTATACTTCTATAAGAAAAAAATTAATGAATAAAGAATGAATGAATGATAGTAGACTACGGTATTATTATTCAAATTATGTATGAGAGAAAAGTCCAAGTATTCTTCAACTAACGTGTAAGTGAGAACTCCAATAAGAGGCTTATTACAGAGGTTCTTCAGCACCTGCAACAAAGAATAAGAGGCAAAATATATAAGAATGCATTCGAATAAAATGAACTCTCTATCCGTTAAAATATGACGAGATGAAGGATGTATTATCACAGATGTTTTCAATTAATACCAGGCCACCACAATGGATATCATATATGTGTAATACTATATGACGGTATCCAAACCTGTTTTCAAACACAATCACTCGGACTCAACCACTAGTGATAATCATCACCAGACTCAAAGTTCTTCAACAAGTTGAAAACAGATCCAATCAGTGGCTAATGTGATGACTGACAAGTTGAACTCTCATGATAGCTCTTTGAGTTCAACCTGTTCTCAAATTATAGTTCAAGGAGTAATACTATACTGCTATAGTTGTGTTATATGTAGATGATTTCAAACATAATCACTCAGACTCAAACACTCGAATAATATTCATAAACATCGGCAACATACCATTCAACGAACACCATTAGCTTTCATTAGCTCCATTTATCAATCTTCTCCATATGAAGCCATAGGACCAAGGACATCTACAAGAAAAAGTGATTGAGCTCAAATGACAAATGTCCACCAAATAATCAAACAAAGCAGACTATAATAATAATATAGTACAAGACTTCATATAATTCATAAAGTTTGTCAGTTGCATGATCAATCCTCTGTGATTCAGGAACAATGGAATTTCACACTTCATATAATAAGGATAAACATATTCTATAAGATTGACCATCCTGGATAATAAACTCATAATTGATTTACTCACATCATGCTAATAGGAACAAACAAAAAAAATAAAGAATCACAGTAACATACTTGTAAACAAACATATGATCAATTCTCTTCTCTATGTATCACCACCAACAATAGGCCAAAAAAAATGATTACAGAGTAAAATCAACATCATTCGAATGAATCAAAACTCAAAATCAGACAAAATAAATCGAAATCGAACTAAACCCCACTAATAAAAGTACCTCAATTAATGAAAATCAATCAAATAAACCACATTAATAAGAGTACCTCAATCAATTGAAAAATCAATCATAAAATAGAAATCAAACTAAACCCAATCAATAACAGTACCTCAATCAATTAATCAACCAACAAATCATTAATAACAGTACATGAAAATCAATCAATAAGCTTTTATCCCTTACCTGAAGCTCAAGAATCCATTTGATTAACAACCAAAATCAACACTTGGAGATGATTGTGGTGATGTAGGAGAAATTTTGTAGTTAGTAAAGTAGATAGAATAAGGTCAAACACGAGATGAAAATGCAGTCGCCTCCTCTTCTGCAACCCTAGATTGTAACGAAGAAAATGGGAAGAAAGAATAAAGAAAATGGAAAGAGAAGGTGGGGGGCTACAATATTAGGTTAGGCTACTATTTATATGTGGATATTAGGGTTTGCTTAACCATTGATTTATATGATCGGTCGGTTTTCAGCGAGATCGGTCGGTATAACTGTACAACCGCATAACACTGTATCAACGTCGGTTTTACAACACAGCTACCGTCTAGGGCCGTTACATATACGGTTTCGGTTTGGTGCGGTTTTTTAACGGGCGGGTTGGGCGGGTCAGCGGTCGGGTAGGACATTTTGTGCACCCCTATCTTTATCCATTGTGACTTCGGAAAGAAGCTATGGGAGCATTTCCTAAACCTACTGGAGCAGGGGCGGAGGTAACATGTTGCAACGGTGTGCAGTTGCACCCCCTTAGATTTTCAAAATCAATAGTATGAAATCTGTTTTTTCAAACCACACACAAAAAAAAAAAAAAAAACTTTTTGCACCCCCTAAAATCTCAACAATTTCACACCCTACCTAGAGGTGTAAAACGTGCCAGCCCGACACAACCAGGCACACGAAGTCACGTGCTTCACGTGCCATGTGCCGATTTGTGTTGTGCCAACGATTTAAACATGTTGTGTCATGTTGTGCTTTACTAGTCAAAAGCTAAGCACAGGACAGCCCAAGGGCACAACACACGAATAAACGTGTTGTGCTGGCACACGTGCTATAAACAATTTGATATCACTTAATGTATACATTAAGTCGGAAATTATCACAAGAATTTAAGTAGACAACATATCATTTGAAATTATTTCAAGTAAAATTAACAAGTTTATTAAATAAAAAGAAATAGCCCATCAAATATAAAATTGGATTATTGTCATGTAAATTAATATTCTAGTTAAATATAGGTGACGACATTATAACAACGATATTGAAATATATTTTCCAAATATTAAGGTATTACAGGTGTTGTTATAAATAACCCAACATAAAATGTTAAACACTAGCTAGATTAGTGACTCTTTTGTGAAATATATAAAAAATGTGATGTATTATGCCTTGTTATATGGTGTATTGTCCATGTTATGACGTGCTCTCTTAACGTGTTGTGCTGGGCTAGGCCACGTGCTTATCTGTGCCCCGTGTTGTGCTGTGCTATTGTGCCAGTTAGTCAAACCCAGCACGTCCCATTTAACTAAAGTGTTGTGCCGTGCTAGGACAACTCACGTGCTGGTCTGAGCTGTGCTCAAATTTTAGCGTGTCGGGCTGGGCTGTGCCTGTGCTGGCACAGCCCAATTTACACCTCTAACCCTACTAAAAGAAAAGTCCATTTTTACTTTCTTTCTCTCATAATCGTTCACAGTGGGAGAGACTAATACTCCAAAAACAATCAAAAATGTAACTCTCATTAGTTAGGTACGTTTTTCTCTTAGGAAAAAATTTCTTTTCTCTACTACATCACGAGAGAAATAGTTTGGATTATATGTTTCATGTGTTGGTAACCATAAGGTTGTTGTAAAAAAAAGTTGCACCCCCTCTCTTAGAATGCCGGCTCTGCCCCTTACTGGAGTCAAGATGGCAGCCACCAGATTCTTGCATGGACCTTCTTGTCTCATGGAAGAGGAAATTCAAATATGAGCCTATCGAGTTCCTCAATTTTCTTTGCCTTTTGTTATATGGCAGCAAATTTGGGAGGAAAGGAATGACAGAGTCTTCTGTAACAAAGAAAAAACGGTAGAACGAGTTATTACTCAAGTCAAAGCTTGTTTATTTTCCTGCGCAACTGTCCAATCCTTTAAACATTTTAAGTTTGCGGACTTCATTCACGACTGGAGGATCTTTTTGTAACCGCTTCAGTTGTTTTGTCGTATCTCTTAAATGCTTTCTCAGCACTTTATTATTGAATGAATTTTGCTTTTTCCAAAAAAATAAAAATTAAGATTCTCTTTCGGTGTCTTACATTTTATAGGGGAAACAGAATGCTAGGTTTGCCGAGAGAATGCCAGGCAAAAAGGCGTGAGCCATTTTGAAAAATAAATACAGTAAACAATTAAAAAAAAAATACGCTGGGCACCGATTAATTCAAAATGTGCCTGGGTAATTTATACCACATCTAATTCGCTGCAAGTAATATATCACGTTATTTTTTGTTGTATAGAATGGAATCTGACTCTGCACTATTTTCGATTAGATTTTAATTTTAATTAGTATCATATTCATTTTTTGAAGCTAAGATTTGTTTTATGTTTTACAATTAAGAAAATAAACGCTACATGAGAGTTGGTTGATTACTAAAGCGATTGCGTAGCTGCTCTAGACTTGTACAAATCGCACCTTTTGCAACTAACGAGCGAGAGCCAAATTAGGTAGCTATAAGGGTTAGAGCGACTTAATATGGGCTTTTTGCAACCAAAACTGCTATGTTGCTCAAACCAGTTTTTCTTGTAGTGTGGCATACCTGTTATTTTTTTGTTGTATAGCATGGAATCTGACTCTGCACTATTTTCGATTAGATTTTAATTTTAATTAGTATCATATTCATTTTTTGAAACTAAGATTTGTTTTATGTTTTACAGTTATAGGAAAAAAAAAATCAGCAACTGAGCAAATTTAAACCAATAGTCGTTGGGACTATTGACCCATTGTGATGGGCCACCAACCAAATAAAATCCCACGGTGCTACTTGTATTGTTGCAAAATCAACAGTTGAGAGCCCTCCCTTCTGAACTGCGGTTGACGAAAGGGCCACTCCAGCATCGTTCAGAAGTCAACTGTGGAGATTTTGTTCTCCCTCCTGGTCTTGGCATACCTGTTACATAACATCAGTATCAACATTATAAAGGTTGTCAGCTGATAGAATCTTAGTACCTATAACTTGGGTTTACATATGCCCAACTGATCATTCAGAAAGCGATTGCATTATGATGGCAAAGAAGGGCCACAATGCCGGCTCGAGGTAAGTTCAAGATGCTTAAGATGCAGCAAATTCATTGGTTGTGAAGGCCCGGGTTAATTCCCAAATGATTTAAAAGCATGCAAAGATGGAAATAAAGAGAAATTGGAGTACTGCAACTGACCTCGTTTACTGATTCTTCCATTCATAAACTTCTTTGGTGAACAAGTTTTCTTCATATCTGTCCGGGACCTCTCGCAGTTAACCATCGAGCTCATCTTAGTAAACGCATAACTAACAAGTAGCCACGCATCACTGCAGACTGCAACTAAACAGAACCAGTACCAGCCTTTTTCATGCACACCATCCCTAGTTAAGTTAATGCAGGACCCAGGTCCTAAATTAGCCTTTTTCATGCAACACCCCAACTCAGCAGTATCTCTAATAGTGAATTCTGGTCTAGAGAGGATTCTAAGAGCAAAAATCATAATTGCAGTGAAGGATTCACGAGCCTCGCACATATAAAAGAGCTCCTCCACCATATTAAAGAACTGCTAAATTTCAGCATAACAACCATTATGAAACTAAAGTAGTCTATCATCCCAAAAAAATCTAACAAACTAACTAGTAAATGTTTCAACTAATAAGATGATAATGCAAAGCCAAGTGTTTTGTGTGGAGATCACCACATTCAACCTGCCAGTTCAGAACATTATGACTATCACTATTAGTATTGCTTAAAACTTAAAACGACATTTTCATTTAAAAGTCCTATTAGTGCACGGATAAGAGATATGATTAGATATTTTATAACCCAAGGCAATCTACAATATTTACAAAAATTTCAACGTAGGGGGAGTAAAGATGCTATACATTTTTATTTTTATTTTTATTTTTGGGTTAAATGGCAAAATGCCCCAAAATCGACCCCATAGGTTAGAAAATGCCCCGGACGTAGGGGAGTAAAGATGCTATACATTTTTATTTATTTTTTTTGGTTAAATGGCAAAATGCCCCAAAATCGACCCCATAGGTTTGGAAATGCCCCGGACGTTAGGCAGAAGATCAAAATGCCTCAAAATGAAATCAAAATGCCCCATTCTGTTACGTATTCCATTTCAGAGAATTAAGTGGTCAAATGCGTAAGCATCTGCCCCGCACGTGGAAAAAAATGGCATTCATACCCTTCTTTCACGTTCTTAAAATTCAGGGTTCAGTGTTTAAAATTCAGGGTTCAAGGCCTAGGGTTCAGGGTTTAGGGTTCACCGGTGGTGGTTGTGGTGGTGGTGGTGGTGATGGTGTTGGGTTCAGTGTTTCAACTTCAGGATTCAAGACCTAGGGTTGTGGTGGTTGTGGCGGCGGCGGTGGTGGTGGTGGCGGCGGCGTTGGTGGTGGTGTTGGCGGCGGCGGTGTTGGTGGTTGCGGTGGTGGCGGTCGCGGCAGTGGTGGCGGTGGTGGTGGTGTTGGTGGTCGTGGCTGTGGTTGTGGCGGTGATGTTGGCGGAGATGGTGGTGGTCGTGATGGCGGTGGCGGTGGTGTTGGTGTAATGAAGTTATAAGCATACGTGTCGGGTGTCGAAGGGCAAAAATGAAAATTCATAGAACAGTTGACTAGTCAAAGGTAGTGAAAATGCCCCATTTTGATTATTATAGGGAAAACTAACGGAATGGGGCATTTTGATCTTCTGCCTAACGTCCCGAGCATTTTCAAATCTATGGGGTCGATTTTGGGGCATTTTGTCATTTAACCCTTTATTTTTATTTTTATTTTCTCAAAATATAAATTAGCCAAGGCAATCTACAATATTTACCCTGATTACCCACAACTGATTCAAATTATCACAAGCAATAGATCCGTTCGATCCACTATCACGGCAAGCACCAAATGTTTCCGATCTGAATTTTTAAATCAAGAAATTTCACCCAAATCACCACAAGCTCGAGCCTCTTCTTTACGGCAGAAACAATCAATCACCAACAACACACATAATCTCTCAGCACCACAAACACAACGAAAAAAATTAATGGCACCAATTGAATTCCTTCCCCATAAAATTAAAACCCGTTAAATCTTAACCTTCACTGATGTCTAAAATTAATGGCTTGTAGTGAACAGTAATACAACGTCTAAACACTTCTACCATCGATCAAAAATGAGAAAAATAAATCACAAAAAAGTTGGCGTTGTGGCGGTGGCGCTACTGCTACAGGTGGTTGTGATGGTGTCGGTGGTGGATTCAGAAGTGATTTTGGTCGACTAGAGAAGAAGAATAGAAGGGAATATAGATAAGATAGGAAAAACAAGAGGGTAAATATCAAGAATTAACTGGGGGCCACAAAAAGTAATTGGGGGCCTCACCAAATTTATGTCCACACCAAAAAATTTAGGGGGCTTCCAAAATTAGGTTGAAAGTACCATTTTACCCTTCCTTTAAAATTAATAGGGTCGTTTGTTTATTAATAGCTAAAGTAAGAGTCGTTAGTTTAACTTGTGGTTGTGGTCCAAGTTTAAACGACTTTAACTTGTGAGAACAAATAGTTTAAACGACTCTAATTTGTGGTCGTTAGTTTACTAATAGGTTAATGGGTGAATTTGTGGTAAAGTTTAAACGACTCTAAGCTAAGAATCGTTAGCTAAGGTAAGGTAAGAGTCGTTAGTTTACTAATAGGTTACTTAACGACCACAAATAGGTAAGGTTAGAGTCGTTGGTATAAATAGCTAAAATGTAACCGACGCTAATTCGAAAAAAATAATTATAACGACTTTAGATGACCTACAAAAATAAGTCGTCAGTATTTTCAAAATTGATTGACGATTTTTCATAACTGCACATTAGAGTCGTCAATTTTTTCAAACTTGGATGACGATTTTTCATACTGCAGATTAGAGTCGTTTATTTTTGTGACAAATAATTAACGACTCTTAAGGGTCGTCAGTTTAGTAAACTCTCGACCAAACGACTCTAACACTGAGATGCTGCATAGTGACCATGAATCGACAACTTGGAGCACCATTCATGCGATTTGGAGAGTATAGGAAGTTTACCTGATTGTTTAGAGCTTTAGGTTCTTCATTTTGAGTATTGATTCCATCATTTTGAGCAAAAGGATCTTCATTTGCAACCATTTTAACTTAAATTTTCCCCTAAAACTCACTTTCTTTCTCTCTATATCCAACAAAAAAAAAAAAAAAAATCTATAATCTTAATTTTTACCCAAAAACTGATTTAATCTAACTTAACAAATTAACAACTAATCTAAAATAATCAACTTAATTAACACTAATTATTTTGGGGTAGTTTAGGCAATTTGAAAAAAATAGGATAAGGGGTAGCACCAAAATGCTATTGGGAGACCAACTGGTGAGGCCCCAATTACTTTTTGTGGCCCCCAATTAATTCTTGGTAAATATGTAACTTAAGATCAATTATTATTATCTTAGTTTGGGCAGAATGACCATATAGGATATTATAACCATGAATTTTGAATGTATGGTTATTTGATAGGTTGACATATTTTAGTTGTCCTTTAGATCTGGAAATTCAAATTCAAGGGCCAATTAACCAAAATACTGATATAAATAATGACCTCTAAATGGATATCCTTGGTGTTTTTTTTAAGTGACTCGAAATATGAAACTGATACCACATCCAATTTAATGCAAGTAAGTATCACATATTCTTTTGATGTATAACATGAAAACAGATGAGTTCAAAAGTCTTCTATTTTATGAACATGATTAATCGTTCCAAGAGAAGAAAAAAAGAGAAAAAAATTGACTCGGCTTAGATATTGGACTGGAATTCAAATTTTTAATTAGTGTTACTTTCATTTTTTGAGACTTAGATTTATTTATTTTAGTGTTTTATAATTTTTGAATCAATAAAGCAAATCAAATTAGAATCAGATGCAACAAATCAATAACTAAGCCAGTTTTTCTTCAAAAAAACAACTGAAAAAAATTTAAACGAGTCTGAATCAGGGGTAAAAAGCACGATAATCTGATTGAGTGGTGAAGTCAACTTAAGCTGTTGGGCCACCAAGCAAATAAAACCCCACTGTGCTACTCACAAAGTTGATTGAAGTGTTGCATCAACCAAGAATGCTGCATCCAACATAGCCACATCTTTATTATCCTTTTTGACCACCTTGGTTACTCGTTATTACGGTAGGTCCATATTATTTCGAAACAATCGGTACCGATCCAGACTGATTCAGTTACCGTTGTTACTATGAAAAAAATCACTGACAAAAGGATGAATATATAGATTCTACTTTACCTTTGTCATATGTTCTATATATAGTGGTTGGATCTTTGGGTCATAACATCACTATTGTTTGTAGTATTTTTATATGGTTTGGATCACGTAATGTTGATCCAACCAAGACCACTTAAACTTGTCTTGATACATTGGAATTGTTAGATATGGCAGAAGTCGTTTTTCAAATTAGGAATGGGCCTATGATATCAAGCATTTTGGAAGCCGTGGTTGTCTATATGAATTTTTTTGAATATGTTGTTATAGTTGGAGACCGAGTCAGTCCTGTAATCTATTAAAATCTTGAATCAGAGCTTTATTATCAATACAAATGAGGTTTGTCTCTTTTTCGGAAAAAAATAGAAGTAGCCCATTTTCTTAGTAGCCAGACTCGTTATTTTAATATTATTATTTTTGAAGTACCAGACTCGTTATTTACGATAAGCCGATCGAATTTCCACAATAGAATTTGGAAATTTCATTAGACATTAAAACTTCTTTTACCCAGAATTTAATTTGCCACACTAACTCATTCTGAAATTAATTTGCCACACTAACTCATTCTAAAATAGTGTCCTACTCCTGAAACTACCATCGATTTGGTCCAATAACCGCAGCAGAGTTAACAGAAAACCAACACATTTTGTCTTTTGTGTCAACAAAAAAAAAAACACATTTTGTCTTCAGGAATTACACATCTCTTGCACTCTGTCACTAACCCACATTAGTCTAACAGGAAGCAACTATCAAGTTGATCCTTCTCTTCTGCTATCCAAACACCAGAATCTTTGTTAAGGAAGGAGTGGAGTTCTTCTTTTCCTGTTGGTAGGATTTTAATTTCTAAACATGTCTTTAAAAACCTGCTTATTCCACATTTTAAACAGTAAGCAACTATTGCTAAATGAGATTTTCCACATCTCCAATCCAGTGATAATAAAATCCTTTTTTTTTTTTGAAATATACTAATAATTCAGATTCATATGCTTGCTATATGGCCAAGACCTACCACTGTTCTAGGCCATATAGCAGAAAATTAACAAATGCGAAGACAAGTAGCCGACAGTCCGAGACTGATTACTACCATTCAGTCCGAGACTGATTAATATCAGTCCCAACAATAAAGAACAGATGCATTAAGGGTCTTCCCTGTCTACGCGAAATGCATGTTTGGTCCCACATGAAATACTGCAGCAGGATCTTGCCCAACTGCCGCAGTCGACTTCTGTCTGGATATCAACACCGGGAGTAAAGGCAGACAAACGGTAGCAAAATGATTTCCAAGCAAACTATCAAGTTGATCCGTACCTTCTATCCAAAGACCAGAATCCTCCCTCAAGGTAGGAGACTAGGACTGGAGTTCTTCTTTTCCTATTGGCCTGAAGCTAGCAAATGAATGTACTTAGTATTTCTGTCATGCTCATTCATGAGTCTATCCCTACTATTGCAAGTATCTTCTCCAAGAAACCTAGCTTTCTAAATCCTGCAATCTTCTCCAAGAAACCAAGGGTCCTGGCTTTCTATACGAACTTTTAATTTCTAAAAATGTTTTTGAGAACTTGCTTATTCCAGACTCTAAAGTCTAAACATAGATTTTCTAAAGTTTTCAAAACATCCTAAAGAGCATTCATATGGTTCACATGCCAAGCATTTTCCAAGAAACTCCTACATTCTATATGTTCTATCTAACCCCCTAAGAATTATGAGGCATTTCTACTCTAACCTTGACAGTGTCAGAATCAACAAGGACAGGAGTATAATCTGAACCCACCCTAGTTAAGCAGTAGCAAGGCCATGAGATTTAAAACAAACATACTACAAGTAAGCAAAAGATGTGGAGAAGCAGGATAGGCAACAAAGTTTATAGCACTTAGTCTATGTTGCAACAAAGGACAGTAGGTTAAACACACATTAAGTTTACATATCATCCTTAAATTTTTGATTGAAAGACAACTAGAAATTACCATTGAAAGGCACGAGGATGCTGGAGTTTGAATGATAACAAGAGGCCATTACCACGTAACATGAAGTAAAATGAAGCGATACATCCGATGATGATGCTGAACTTCTTGTATGGGTGGAGTTTGCGGCAAGGATGTAGAATGAGAGTTACGCACAAGCCAAGTATGTTGCTGTAGAAGGATGCAGCAAAGGCCCACTTCATCGCCCCCAAGCTGTGTTTGAGAAGTGGATCATGGATTCCAACTATAGTAAGCGCTTGAATGAAAGAAAACGCAATGGAGGTACCGAACATTAACAGGGAAGAAAATATCGTAAGATATATCTCAAGAGAGCTATCTGCTTCGCGTTTATCCATCAAGAAACCTGTCAGGAACCAAGACACCAAATTATTAACCATGGCTAGTTGGAATGAAGAACTGTTAGAAATTGCCAAAAGTATACAACAATTTCATTTGGGAACTACAAATAATATTCCTTCGACCTCTAAATTGAAGGGAAGAGAACGCATCACTCAAAATCAAAACCCTAAAAATTGCACCCATAATATGACAACTTGTTGCTGTTTTTTCGAAAATCTCATAGAACAGTGGCGTACCCAATTTTGCTACCTACTCTAAATAAAATAGGATTTTGAACTCAATCATACATTTTGCAATTATGAGATCTAAGAATTTCTAGTCTTTTCTCTAACAAAATCAAAACACTTAATATCAGTGTCTAATATCCAGTATGTGGCTCAAATCAGTCTCATCTAGCCACTTAATCAAAACAAACATACAGAGGAAGATCCATGGAAAGGTAAAGTAAAGTTAGGTTAATCAAAACAACACACTTAAAACTTACGGCTTTGAACTTCAATCATACATTTTGCAATCATCAGATCTAAGAATTTCTCTAAAAGAAAAGAAAAACACTTAATATCAGTGTCTAAAATCCAGCATGGGGCTCAAATCAGTCAGAACTAGCCACTTAAGTAGCATAACTGTCAACAAACATACAGGGGAAATCCCATCATCCATGGAAGGTAAAGTAAAATTACAAGATAAAGTGAAACTCACACATAGAGGAAGATCCATGGAAAGGTAAAGTAATACTAGGTTAATCAAAAGAAAACAAGATAAATCTCCAAACAGATTTCGGTATGAATCAATTCAACCATTCCAAGTTTAACGAATCAGAATCAAGAAATGGCTCTCACCAGCAGTTGATAATCGAAGCAGCTATTTCTGGCAGATATTTGTTATTATCAGATCTCGATATTTTCGCCTAACAATTAGTGAAATTGAAGAAGTGAGAGATGATGGCGGCGGACTAAGGTAGTGAATAAATAGTTGTGAGATTTTCCAAAACCTAGATTCTCTCACCCTTTAGAACCGGATTCCATTTTGTGGTTTTTTTCCATCCCTTGTTCTCATGACCTGGTTCTATCGGACCCTTTATCCGGGTCCCGGGTGCCTTGAACTTTTGGGGCAGCTCTGATTAGCAGTTTATTTTGCCAGATTATTAGATAATAATTTAGCCGTTTATTTTGATGGATAAGAAGGAATGTACTTGGTCTTCAAAATATGTAAGGACCAAAAATATCCCTAATTTATCACAGGATTAAAACAGAATGAATATTAAAACATGGGGAAAATCATTTCTAGCCCAAAATATTTTTATTTTATATTACAAACCCATCATGAAGATTTCATAAATGAGAAGTCCATAATTATATCTCTGTTTCGATACCTAGATCTCACAGTGAAAAAGCGAAATCTTCCAGGCACAAATTTTCTAAAACAGCGAACAATATACATAGCTGGTTTTTTCCTCATCTAGTTTTGGTATGCTGGATTAAGAGAACGTTGAGACAAAAGAGGAAACTACCCACAAATGACGCTAACTAATTGACCACAATCCACAACAACGAATTTGGGTACCATTGATATTTGGGAAAGTGGGAAAATGCCCCAATATGAGGTGCAATGTTGGAAATCTGCCTCAACGTTAAAAAAATTTGGAGAAATATCCCATTCTGTTAACTTTGGCATCCAACCTAGTTAAGTCACATGTGAGAAGCCAGGATCACCACCAGAACCACTACAAAAACCACCGTCGCCACCACCTGAACCTTAAACCCTTAACCCTTAACCTGAATCCTGAATTTTAAACCATGAAACTTGAATTTTGAAGGGATTTTATTCACTTGAGCTTTAGTTTTCAGCATTGTATTTTTTCCTTTGTTAGAAGAAGAGATAATCAGGTTGCAGATGCAGTTGCTAAATCTGTTAGAAGCACTGCCATAGACATTAATCTCTTAAATAACTTTCCTTCTGATTTTTGTAGTCTGGCAAGAGACAACCATTCACATTTCACTTAATACAATCTTTTCTTTATCAAAAAACAAAGAAGGGATTTTTTTCACGTGTGAAAGCTCAAACATGTGACTTAACTGGGTTTTTAACGGAATAGAGCATTTTTCCAAACTTTTAAATGTTGGGGCACATTTCCAACATTGCACCCCGCATTGGGGCATTTTCCAAATTTTCCCTTGATATTTGCGTTGAATTTCTTGCCAACCCCCCTAGTGACATGAATGTGCAGGCATGGTGGATATCCCAGACCCCGAAGGAGGATATCATCTCGATTTTGTAGTTAGTTTAAACTGGTTTTTGATTTTGGACGAATTTGGGGTTTTGATGTTAAAAACTCCACCAGGTGTTCAAAGAAAATAGAAGATCGATGATGATGGAGGACTGAGGTTGATAAAAGAACTGCGGATTGTAGTTGACTTTCTATTTGCAAAAGCAGTGAGACACTTTGGATCAGTCAACTCATTTTGGATCATTAATTCGGGACAATAACACGATCAAATCAAGTTCGATTCATTAACATCCACTCTAGTCATGATACTAAATTCGAGGAGAATCAAATAAATCTCAGCTTGAAGTGGATCAAGTCAACTCGTTTCACAATAATCTACTCGGTAACAATTTTGAATACCAGTAACCAGTCATCAAGCTATCTCGGATCCGAGTAGCGGATCATCAACATGAACGTACTCGGATCGACATACCACAAATACGCAGAAGAGGTAACGAAGTTCATAGCACTAACAAAGTCTGTTGCAACATAACATAAAGTCTGTTAAACACACATTATACTACTCCTTATCAGTTGTGTTAGTGGAGACCCAAACTACCTCCGTAGTTATAGTTCAAATGAGCAACTCCCAAGAAACACAATCAACGGAAATGGTGACTATAAGAGAGAAGTATGGTACTCTTCATTGTCCTAGGGATTTTTTTCATGGAAAACCTACGCGATCAAGGTATACAATTATAGAAGAGTATATGAAACAACTCCCTCCCCTCATTGTTCCATTTTTTTTTTCCACCGACGAGGTGGATGGGGATGGTAATTGTGGGTTTCACGTCGCTACGGAACAAATTGGTTACTTTGGAGAGGTCGTGGACGAAGATATCACCGAATGCCAATATTTAAGAACTAAGATGGCGGTACAACTAATAAAGGACAAGGATTTCTATATGGGGATGATGAAGCAAGGATATAGACACGACAAATATCTAGAGTTAAAAAACTTAGTTGCGCGTGTAAAGTGCCGAAAGGGATTGAAGACTATCGGATCCAAGTATTGGATGAGAATGTCTTCATGTGGATATCTCTTAGCGGACGTTTTGAATTACGTGGTACATTTCTTTGTTCCACCTAAGTATGGACATTCCTTTACGTTTGCACCTACAAGGACGGTTTGCGATGATTCGGTTAAAGATGGAAGAATTGTGATGGCATTTGTGAATGAGATGCATTTTATCGGTTTAAGAGTAAAGAGAGATTGCCCATTACCTCCGTTGGATGGTGCGACGGATTACTTCACAACGAATCATTGTAAGGATTGGTTGAAACAATATGAGACCAACATGTTCGATTGGGATCGCGTCATGAAAATCAACTTTCCGGCAGGCATACTCGAATTAGTTCCCTCGGATGATGAAGATGAATGATCTTTACTTGCAAAATTTGTATTTTTTGGCAATTTTTGGAATTCTCTGTGAAGTATATACCTATAATCGGTAGTTAAATTATAAATTTGTCAACCGATTATAAATGCTTTTGTAAACAGACTCAATCAAATTTATAATCGGTCATTAAAACTTTTAAGTTACCCTCCGATTGCAAGTATAACAAAATTACTGAAATTTATTCCCCAGAATCGGTAAATAACATCTTACATTAACATCCGATTGTCACCAAACTCTGGAAAAAAATTTGAAAAAGTTTCCAAGAATTGGTAGACAAAACAGAACATAAACGTCCGATTATTACCAAACTCTGACATAAAAAGATGAAAATCTCCCCATAATCGGTAGATAAGTGATAATAATAACTTCCGATTGTAACAATTAATCAATATTTATACTGTGGTCACGGACTTCAGGAATTCATAACTCCCATCATAAGTGAATTCTTCGCCCTTTTCCACAAAGTACCTTCTTTTTTGAGTGCCTCCTACATAAACAAACACAAAATAATGCCAAGTTGGTTTTAGTAAGAAAGATTAGACACAACGACTATTAAAAATAATGAATTTAAACCATACTTACAAATTGTTGGATTGACAAGCTTAAGTGGCTAGTATTAAACATCCTCTTTTGTATCGTTATATAATCATTTACCCCTTTTTGGACAAGTCGGAAACGATCATGAACTTGTTGGAGTAATCTTTGCTTTGGATTTCCATACTCTCTCACAAATTGGATATATACCCTCGACCAAAAGACTTCGACTGTTAACGTTCCCGCTATGACATCTTCACATCTTGTTTCATGATACCAGGTTTTCACAATGACCAAATCTTCAGCTGCGTCAAACGTTGCCATGCTAGTAAGTTGAGATATATAAGGAATGAACTAGAGTAGACGATGGAAAAGATATTTGTAAAATACACAATGTTATATATGTGTTGTTTGCTACATAAATAAGAAGAGTTTACCCTCCTTATATAGATGACACTCCCAACGTCTCTTTTTTTTGGAAAATATGGCTGTTGATGCGTACTTTACAAGACTGTACTAAAGTTGCATACAATTATTACACATAATCAGTAGGAAATTCGGTAACAAAAGTAACCGATTATGTTAACTCGGAACCTTAGGATACTTGTGAAATTACCGATTATAGACTGTTTTGTTAACAGGGTAGGTAGAAAGTTTCATTAGGGAGGTATAATCGGAGGTTTATCAATATGTTTTCGCTACCGATTTTGTGTGGTTTTCGAGGCTCGGCTTCAAAAATAGCCGTTGAAGTATAATCGGTAGTTAAATAAATCACCTAGACTTCCGATTTTATTGGTGTTTGGGAAATTCATTACAATATCACCTCAACATCATCATAAATTTTACGTTGAACTTCCACAAATTCTATTACAATGTATTGTGATTAGCGTCGTGGACGTGTTGGACGAGTCCTAAACGGATTAAATCTTTCCATCTCCATATGGATTCTAAAATGAGCTTCATAACGGAAGCTTGATCTTTTCCATCTCCGCCATTCCCCAAGAGATTGTTATATAACCTCATCATTGGTTGCACCCCTCAATCGATATTGATTCACAAGATAAGTTAAATCGACAAATTCTCCGACACGTCCGTTTATTGAACCAATTCGGCAGAAAAGATCAGCAGAGTGACGGTTGTTTGGGTTACCGGTGTCGGCGCAGAATTTTTCGTGAATTCTCCCCAAATAACTCATACTCATTATGCCTCCTTGCCTCCGTTCTGCTCCCCGTCTCGGATAGAATTGAACGTAGCGCCTACATAAAGATAAATCTCTCTTCAAACGTGAACTCCGTTGGATTAATGAATGGTTGGGCCATTATGTTGAATATGAAGTTGGAGAGAGTTAAAAGGTATTTGTGTTCCATAGAGGGTACAAGGATACAATCCAAATTTTGTTTTGGGAGAAATCTCAAATTTACGAATTTGAGAACTTTAATAATCGGTAGTTTATATGACCACCGATTATAAGTTGCCCCAAATTTTGTTTTGGGAGAAATCTCAAATCATACGAATTTGAGAACTATATAATCGGTAGTTTATATGACTACCGATTATAAGTTGCCCCAAATCTCTTCTTTGGGAGATACTATAATCGGTAGTATAGTGAGGTTATTATTACTACCGATTGTTATAGGACCAAGATTCACGTTTGGAACGAAATCTATATTAATCGGTAGTCAAATATGATTACTAACCTTCTGATTTAGTGTTAAACAATCGGACACAAAATTGCTTCCGATTATATAAGGGCATTAACGTAATCTCCACGTTTTTCGACACCCCTTAACATGGCCTCTGGGTTGGGAATAAAAAAGTCGCCCCTAATTGTGACTGAGTCGCCCCTAAATGTGCCGGGTAAATTTTACATGGTTGATTGATTTTAAGAAATCAAGGTTTTAATCTACTAATAATTGAATATTGAATCTGTTTAGAAAATTACAACCATGTCATTATATATTTATCAAGAAAAAAAAAATCATTAAATGTACTTTTACATAATGTTTTGAGTGAGTTTTTTAAATTTAGGTTATAAATTATTATTTTTGTAGCATAAGATCACCAAGAAGATTTAGGCACATTGTATTCAAATATTTATTCCTTGTATACAAAAGTTCTAGCTTCCTCCACTTAAAAAAAAAAAAAAAACGATAAGGATAATGTATCATAGTAGCAACTGATACGATTCATACGAATGTAGTTAAGTTTGTGCTTAATTATTTTTTTATCAGGGCCAAAATTTAATTATTTGCTTCGAGGCCAAAATTTCTCAGCAACGGCCTGGGATGATTAATAATATCAGTCCCAACAAAAAAAGAACAGATGCATTCGTGTCTTCCCTGTCTACGCAAAATGCATGTACATAGTCTTCTCAGTGTTTAGCCTGACATGGAACTTTACAGCAGGATCTTGCCTCACTGCTTCAGACATCAATGCCTGGATTGCAATTAAACATTTCGCTGGAAATGTTTCTGGTAGCCATTGCACCTACAGTTATGTGATATAATGATGTTTCAACCAAATTAAATAAAATTATATGGCAAACCAATTGATAGTCGAGAGAAAACAGTTACCTGAGATGAACAAGATGATTAAGAATAAGCAATAAACTGATAAAGTATCTTGGCCATCCTTTCTGTACCTGCCTCACCGAGTCACTACTAGTTTACCGATGGAGTGATGGTGGAGAAGGAAGGAGTGATGGTGGAGAAGAAAAGAACATAAGAGAAATAGTATAGGTGGGGGTTTGAATAGACATCCTTGAGAATCCGTTTTAACGATTCTTACAAGTACAGCGAGCACCGATTCAAAACGAGTCTTAAAATCGTTTGTCTTCTTCCTTAAAAAAAGACCAAGTAGGAAAGTGCCTAGCTAGCAACAAAGGGGAAATATGTATATTATTAGAGCCGCTGGCCAGGAAAGTGCCTACTGTTTGTACCCTTAATAATTTACATAAATTAATGGGCTAGCCCGGGCTAACAAAGCTCCTACTATTAGTAAATGAGGGTTCATTGGGCCTAAGGGACTCCCCTTATTTACCCAAGTATAGCTCACTAGGCCTTACAAGGCACCCCATGTGCAGGCCCATGTGCAAAATACCCAAATTAAGGCTAGACAAGTGCCACCTAAGCAGGGACAATAACGTGGCAGGGGGACACATCACCTAAGCATGGGCACGTCAGCATTGGACGATGACATGGCATATGCCATGTCAGCGAAACAGGGCCACGTCAGCAAAACACGAGCCATGTCAGCAAAACACGTGTCACGTCAGCATAACTGATGACGTGGCGGTTGCCCCGTCAGCAGAGCTGGGTGCCACACCAGCAGAATTGATGACGCGACGCGTGACTCGTCAAACCGGTACACAATCAGCACTTCCGTTAAACTTAACGCCGTCAATAACGGCGTTGGTATATACAGAGCATATTCCGTTAAACGTTAACGTCATCAGCATCTTCGGTTAGAATTAACGTCGTTAGTAACGGCGTCAGCATATTCCAGATAATGTCGGAATATTCCTAACGGCGGCAGTAACGCAGCAGCAGGTGGCCGCCGACAGCTCAACCCGGCAGCCAAGGCCGACGGCCAACACGAGCGGCAATCTTCGATTCTATGGCGACTAATCGGCGATTAACAAACAATTCGGCGATTAGCATAGATTAAGCGGCGATTAAATGGCCGACGGAAAATTAGAGCGGCAATCGCCCATTATTTTCCGATTAATCGGCTACTTTAAAGGGACCCCGATTAATCGCCGATTAATTGGCAATTAATTGCCTTGTCAAGTATTCAGCGGAACACGGTGTTGTTTAAGTTCCATAGTCCCTGATTATTCCGCCCCAATCTGTTCTCCCAACGGATTTCTGCGCCCGACTGTAAACTTTGCTTCTAGAGCATTCTAACAGCCATGTAGTCATCAAAGATGGCCAGTTATCGCATGCGGAATGCAGGACTAGTCAATACCTGTAATTACTGGGAGGCATGCAGGGGCCAGTTATGTCATTCAACATCTGCCATAAAACCAAAGGAATTAAAACGGAAATTCGCGGGTATAAATAGACGGTTCTTAAACCAAAAAGGTAAGCAATCTTCATAACAAAAATACCTGTTAGAAAAATCATATTCTGACTTTAGAATCGGAGGTTTTTTTTTGCAGGTACCCCCCTTCTCCTTTCTCTAAAAATTACTTGAAGATTGAAGCAGCGATCGATTCCCAACAAAAGCATCACAAAATTCTTTGTTTGGGGTAGAAGCAATTTTACCTTACAAACAGTGGCGCCGGCTAACGGTTTCGAAAAATGAAAATCGTGTTTTACTAGATCGAGATATGGCAATAATAAGACAGACTGCACGAAGGTCTGATTCTGAGAATAATTCCCAATCACGTAGGAGACGCGAACTTGAGAGGGACGAAATTGAGGTCCAATCTGCACCTGTTATACCCACTGGAAATAGACATGGTCAAGATCATAGTCATAACAGATCACTGAATCATGGACGAGATCGAGATCATTTTCATGACGGAGCTACATATCTGAATCGGAGAAAAGAAAAAAAACCAGTGATCGATAACGAAGTGATCGACGTGGATGTGGAAAACCAAGATGTTCGTGGAAACAGAGGGTATGCGTTCGGCAGCCCCTCTAGGAAGAATCACAATCGACAAGATCTGCGTGATGGCCGCACTGCGACTCCCAGTACAGAGGAGGAACAACTACTGCATCGGCTAAAGGAGATAGAGAAGTAAAATGCTATCCTGATATTAGAACATGAAAACCAACCTCGACCTAGGACTGGTGTTTTGAATAACTAGAGGGTACGATCTGTATGGCAACACCTTGGAGGTCGAATTGGACCACAGGTCGCAAATTCTAATAGAGAAGTAGCCGATCTTGATCGAAGAGACAAGAACCTACTGGTCAGCGGAGATTTACCAAAACGACCTAAGCGAGCAGGGGATCAGATAGCTGCAACACAGCAGAGTACAGCCAGGAAAACATCTCATTCAAAACGCCTCAGAAATGATGAGGAAGAGGTTCGAGATTGGAACGATGATGAAGATTTTTCGCACGATTACGGTGCTCATTCGGAGCAAGGAAGAGCTGGAAAAGAACCTACTGGAACCCAGAGGAAAAAAATAAGATCGGATATTCATATTCCAGAGGACCGGGATTATGAACAGGAAGGCAGTTCCGCAGATGGCGACCTAAACGCAATAACAGAAGCTCGTCTTGCTAATATGATCGAGAAAGTGATGATGAAAAAACAATCCAGAGAAGAAAATATGGACAGGCTACATCAAGCAGCAGGAGCACCTTTCAAGCATAATATAAGAGAATTCAGACCGCCAATGAATTTTCAAGTTCCAAAATTACCGGAATTCGACGAGATAAATGATGATCCAGATTAGCACGTTTTACACTATGAGACTGCCATGTCCTTGTGGCAGTACAACGACGAATTGATGTGTAAAATGTTCCCGCAATCCCTTACGGGAGGAGCTATAACGTGGTTCAATCAGCTTCCAGCAAAATCGATCGGAACTTACCATAAGCTGATTGATGATTTTTTCTCTAACTATAAGTACAACAAACGTGATCGGAAAGGATGCCATTCACTATTCCTTCTAGGAATCCGGAAGTAGGAAAGCATCATACAATTCACTAGGCGTTTCAATCAAGAGTTATGGGACATGGATGGAGACAACGACCAAGTTGTAATTGCGGCAGACAAACAGGCTTACCAGCATGATCAAAGAGGTGTGTACGGTTCTTTGGTCAAGAGACCACCAAAAACTTTGGAGGAACTATATGATCGAGTTGAAGAGTACGCCCGAGTGGAAGACGATTCTAAAGCCCGAGAAGAAGTTAACAGATCATCCAATCATCCAAATGATGGGAAGAAAGAAAAATCCAAGAACCGTTCAAACGGACAGCATACTGATCGTGGTGATGCTCGAGAGAAAAATCAAGGTGAGCGCACCGAAACTGGGTACCAGAAATTTCACAATATGAAGCTGACCCCACTGAACGTAAGTCTTACAGAGATGTACAAAAAAATACAAAAGGATTTGAGCCCCCCACGTCCTTTGGCAGCAGAAACACGAGATAAACGTGAAAGGAGCAAATACTGCAAGTTCCATAAAGACCATGGTCACAAAACTGAGAACTGCCTCTCTTTACAGATCGAGATCCAGCGAATGATCGATATTTGAAAGCTGCAATGAAGATGTGAAAAAGGACTTTGGTAAAGGTCCTGGTCAGTTTGGTACTGCACATGTGATTAACGCTCGTGTGATTAACGTCAGTCACGCTAGGATTCATTCAATGACCAGGCGGGCATCGGAAGACGAAACCAGGAGAAATCTCAGACAGTTGAAAGAATGGTACCTGACAAATCACGTTGATTTTGTCAGCGGTAATGGAGCAGAAACTAAGGAGATTGGGTGGAAAAATATCGAGTTCTCTGATGCAGACATGATAGGTGTATATGCTCCACATAATGATGTTGTCGTTATAACTTCTTGGATTGGCATGTTTCGTATGCACCGGATTTTAGTGGATGCTGGAATTTCAGTGAGTGTGTTGTTTTCAGGATCTTACGCCTCTATGAATCTCCCACACGACCTGATCGAGGAGGATAAAAACCCAATTATCGGTTTCAGCGGCGAAGTTACAAAGGTGATTGGAAAAGTGAAGATACCGATAACAGTGGCTGACAAGTCCATCTTGGGCACTTTATTGTTACTGTATTGCAGAGCACCCTACAACGCGATTGTAGGACGAGATTGGATGCATGAGATCAGTGCAGTCACATCATCTAATCATCAGTGCCTGAAGTTTATTACCCTAGAAGGAGTTGTGAAAGTTAGAGGTGATCATATGGTCGCCCATAAGTGTCATGAGAATGCAATGGATGAGTACAAGAAGTCAGAAGTCAGTGGAAACCAGATTATGCGAGTCGATCAGAAATAGCAATTACAGAACCGTCTCCCTCCAGAATCATATAGGGGAGAGGACGCAGCTGAACCCCCGACGGTCGAGAAACTGATCGAGGTCCAGATTGGAGATGAGGAGCACAAAACAACGTTCGTAGGGGAAGATTTGCCTGCACACGAACGTGACGATTTGGTTACATTGCTAAGAGCAAACGCCGACGTTTTCGCATGGAGTTTTGATGAGATGTCGGGGATAGACCCGAATGTAGCCTGCCACATGCTAAATATTGATGAGAAGTTTCATCCTGTTCGACAGAAAATCAGATATATGGCCCAAAGCAAAAAATATGGAGTTTTTGAAGAAGTCAAAAAGATGTTGGAAGATGGGTTTATTCGATCAGTACAATATCCTCGATGGCTGTCAAATGTGGTTGCCGTTCCAAAGAAGAATGGTAAAATTCGTATCTGTATCGATTTTACTGATTTGAATAAAGCATGTCCGAGTGACCCGTACCCGCTGCCAATGATAAGAGATTTGGAAGATAAAACTGCAGGGTATGGGAGATTGTCATTCATGAATGGTTTTTTTGGGTATAACAAAATACCTTTGTTCGAGGGCGATCAAGAGCACACTGTATCCGTGACTGACAGAGGAGTTTACTGCTATACTGTAATGCCGTTCGGGCTAAAGAACGCAAGGGCAACCTACCAGCACTTGGTAGACCATATGTTCAAGGATATGATCGGGAAGTCGATGGAAGTATACATAGATGATATGGTAGTGAAATCTCAGCAAAAGGAATCACATTGTATTGATCTGCAGAAGACGTTCGATATCTTAAGGCAATATTGCATGAAGCTCAATACAGCAAAATGTTCATTTGGACTATCATCGGGAAAGTTCCTGGGATACTTGATAACACACATAGGGATAGTACAGTTCGAGTCTGCTGTCAGCAACGTCTCTGACACCTCACAGATAGGGTGAGTGCACAGTTCGAGCATTTTTACCCTATCTCAATTTTATCCCCATCATGCGGGACAACAACAAATGTGGCGAACATTTTCATCTGTCCTGGCACGTGAAATGTGCACGTCACAAATTCTGCGCGCATCTTGAATAGCGGGATTGCCCCCATGCGCAAATTCAAGATAGCAAAAAAACTCAACTTTTCATTCCATGCGCGAGCAAAATGCAGGGGGGAGGTGCACCCTTGCGCGAGCATTGAGCAGCATGACACAAACATACTGGGGCGAGTTGTGTAATACCTCGAACAACACGCTCGGAGGCGGGTTATGTAACACTCCGGAAAAATTCAAAATCATAGGGGAACCCGAACTTCTTAACCCATAACAGGTTATGGATTAAGAGGGGGCGATGTTTGTACCCTTAATAATTTACACAAATTAATGGGCGAGCCTGGGCCAACAAAGATCCTACTATTAGTAAATGAGGGTTCATTAGGCCTAAAGGACTCCCCTTGTTTGCCCAAGTATAGCTCACTAGGCCTTACAAGGCACCCCATGTGCAAGCCCATGTGCAAAATACCCAAATTAAGGCTAGACAAGTGCCACCTAACCAGGGAAAATAACGTGGAAGGGGGACACATCACCTAAGCATGGGAATGTCAGCATTGGACGATAATGTGGCATATGCCACGTCAGCAAAACAGTGCCATGTCACCATAGGTGCTGACGTGGCGAGGTGACACGTCAGCAAAACAGAGCCATGTCAGAAAAATGCGTTACACGTCAGTATAACTGATGACGTGGCGGTTGCCCCGTCTGCAAAGCAGGGTGCCACACCAGCAAAATTGATGACACGGCGCGCGACTCGTCAAACAGGTACGTAGTCAGAACTTCCGTTAAACTTAACGCCGTCAATAACGACGTTGGTATATACAGAGCATATTTCGTTAAACGTTAACGGCATCAGCATCTTCGGTGAGATTTAACGCCGTTAGTAATGGAGTCAGCATATTCCATATAATGTTGAAATATTCCTAACGACGGCAGTAACGAAGCAGCAGGTGGCCGCCGGCAGCCAAGGCCGGCGGCCAACACGAGCGGCAATCGCCGATTCTATGGCGACTAATAGGCGGTTAGCATAGATTAAGCGGCGATTAAATGGCCGGCGGCAAATTAGAGCGGCAATCGCCGATTATTTTCCGATTAATCATCTACTTTAAAGGGACCCCGATTACATACCGATTAATCGCCGATTAATTGGCGATTAATTGCCGGGTCAAGTATTCAGCGGAACACGTTGCTGTTTAAGTTCCATAGTCCCTGATCATTCCGCCCCAATATGTTCGCCCAACGGATTTCTGCGCCCCACTGTAAACTTTGCTTCTAGAGCATTCCAACAGCCATGCAGTCATCAAAGATGGCCAGTTATCGTATGCGGCATGCAGGACCAGTCAATACCTGTAATTACTGGGAGGCATGCAGGGGCCAGTTATGGCATTCAACATCTGCCATAAAACCAAAGGAATTAAAACGGAAATTCTCGGGTATAAATAGACGGTTCTTAAACCAAAAAGGTAAGCAATCTTCATACCAAAAATACCTGTTAGAAAAATCCTATTCTGACTTTAGCATCAGAGGTTTTTTTTGCAGGTAACCCCCTACTCCTTTCTCCAGAAATTACTTGAAGATTGAAGCAGCGATCGATTCCCAACAAAAGCATCAAAAAATTCTGTGTTTGGGGTAGGAGAAATTTTACCTTACAAACACCTACCTTTTATACATGGATAATCGATATCGCCCCAGACCCACTCAACTCACTTCGGATCATTAATTCGGGTTAATAACACGATCAAACCAAGTTGGAATCACCAGCTCACCTCAGGCTCGGGTCATGACGGATCAAGTCAGACTCGTTTCAGAATAACCTAACTTTCCTACCACGATCTATGTCTTTCTGAAGTATTCTTCTACCAACAATAAAACTCCATGTCGGGTGATGATAAAAGTGACAAAAAATCTACAAACATTGAAATTGAACATGCATCTACCACAAATATACGCAGAGAAGAAGAGTGTGGACAAGTAAGGCATAGATAATAGGTAACAACAAAGTTCATAACATAGATAAAGTTCATCACATAAATAAAGTCTTTCGTTACTTAATTGGCGATTAATTGCCTGGTCAAGTATTCAGCGGAACACGGTGTTGTTTAAGTTCCATAGTCCCTGATCATTCCACCCCAATCTGTTCGCCCAACGGATTTCTGCGCCCCACTGTAAACTTTGCTTCTAGTGCATTCCAATATTCATGCAGTCATCAAAGATGGCCAGTTATCGCATGCGGCATGCAGGACCAGTCAATACCTGTAATCACTGGGAGGCATGCAGGGGCCAGTTATGGCATTCAACATCTGCCATAAAACCAAAGGAATTAAAACGGAAATTCGCGGGTATAAATAGACGGTTCTTAAACCAAAAAGGTAAGCAATCTTCATACCAAAAATACCTGTTAGAAAAATACTATTCTGACTTTAGCATCGGAGGGTTTTTTTGCAGGTACCACCCCTTCTCCTTTCTCCAGAAATTACTTGAAGATTGAAGCAGCGATCGATTCCAAACAAAAGCATCACAAAATTATGTGTTTGGGGTAGAAGCAATTTTACCTTACAAACACCTACCTTTACTCAAGAGTTTGGTTTTAGTTTTTGGTGAATCTTCTACAATCGTGAGAAGATTAAACACTTCTATTTATAGATATTTTTACATATACAAAGTCGTATTACAGATTCTATATATCAGGATACAGATTCTACATATTAGGAAACTAATAACTTAAGACTAGGCTTGGTTGTTTAGTCATATGAACTGGTCAGTTCCGCAATGCCAGGTCTACTGGTAGGGTTTGCCTTGACACCGTCCCTCAAGTTGAGCTGCATCTTGCGAATGTTCAACTTGTCTCGTATAAACTGAAACCGTGGTGATGACAACCCTTTGGTAAATATATCAGCTAGCTGATCTCTAGAAGAGATGAACCGTACTTGAAGTTCTTTACTTGCAACCCTTTCGCGAACAAAATGGAAATCTATCTCAATGTTCTTCGTACGTGCATGAAAGACAGGGTTTGCAGTGAGATACGTTGCTCCAAGATTATCACACCACAGTATCGGAGCTGCAGTAGATACACCAAGTTCTTTTAACAAGGACTGTATCCATATAAGTTCAGAAGTAGCAATGGCCACACCTCTGTACTCATCCTCTGTGCTTGATTTGGACACCGTCTTCTTCTTTCGTGCACTCCATGATATCAAATTTCCTCCAAAGTATATGCAATAACCACTTGTTGAACGCCTGTCATCTAAGCTGCCAGCCCAGTCAGCATCGGAGTATGCACCAAGAGTGCTGCCAGTATTTGGTTTAATAAGCAATCCATAGTCCATCGTGTGCTTCAGATAGCGCAAGATTCGTTTAATGAAATCCCAATGTTCTATATAAGGATCGTGCATGAATTGGCATGCTTTGTTGACAGCAACTGAGATATCTGGAAGAGTTAGATGCAAATACTGAAGAGCACCAACAACATTGCGGTATAAAGTTGGGTCTTAAAATTTCTCACTGCCTTGTTTCTGCAACTTTGCCTGAGCTGCTAACGGTGTACACACTGGTTTGCTGCCATCCATTTTAGTTTTTCGCAGTAAGTCTGCCACATACTTTCGCTGTGTGAGTAATAGATTACGTCTTTGGCTAATAACTTCCATACCTAGGAAATATGACAGAGTTCCCATGTCCTTTAATGCAAAAACGTCAGCTAAGTCAGAAACCAACCTGTCAATAAGTGCAGGGTTAGAACCAGTGACGATAATATCGTCTACATAGATTAAAACATAGGTTATGCCCTCTGCATTTTGCCTGACAAATAACGAGTTGTCTTCTATTGATCCTTTGAAACCCATATTGAAAAGATAGCCACTCAATCTCGAGAACCAAGCCCTTGGAGCTTGTTTAAGTCCGTACAATGACTTTTTCAATTTGCAGACGTAATCGGGCTTATCTGGATCAACATATCCCATTGGTTGCTTCATATACACCTCTTCATGCAATTCTCCATGCAAGAATGCATTTTCGACATCAAGTTGACGTAACTTCCAGTTATTCATGACCGCAATTACTAGTCTAATTGTGCAAGGTTTCAACACCGGACTAAAGGTTTCTCCGTAGTCGATGCCTTCTTGCTGATTGAACCCTTTGGCAACTAAACGTGCCTTGTATCGCTCTATGGTTCCATCTGGATTCCTTTTAATACGATACACCCATTTTGATCCGACTATATTCATACCATTTTTATATCTTACCATCTTCCAGGTTCCATTTTTCAGAAGTGCATTAATTTCAGCGTCCATAGACTTCCTCCAGTTTGGTTCTATACATGATTTGGAGTAGCATGTTGGCTCCATGAACTCTGAATATTGTAAGGGATACTTTGTTGCAGTAAGACACAAATGCTGGACTGGTTTAGTAATGCCTGATTTCGCTCTTGTCCGCATTGGATGATGCTGCACTTGAGTATTAGCTGAGGTTGTATCTCTTGTGGAAGTTGAAGCTGGTTGCGGGATATGTTGAGTTGCAGGCTAGACAGCATCAACAGTTAGGCTTAGTATATTAGATGATTCTACAGCTGCAATAACTGGACCACGTGGATTATTAGATGTAGATTCAACAGAAGACGATGAATGATTAGCGGCAACTTCACAATGCTGATGTTGATTTACTGTCGGAGGCTGTAACTGCAGCGGCATTGGTACACCCTGTGGATGATTGTTTGCAAAACCAGATTCGCGAACCGGTTTGAAAATTGGTTACGAGAATAAACTCGTGCTTGGCAAAGGACTTTGAGGACTGAGTTGTGGGACTTCCTGCTGCGTTGGGGCAAACGGAAATGAGATTTCTTCAAATCTTACATGCTGAGAAATATAAACTCTGTTTGTTTGCCTATGCAGACAAATGTAACCCTTATGAGAGATGCTATAGCCTATGAAGAAACATGCAATTGACCGTGGTTGTAACTTGTTTGAATTGTAAGATCAAAGACATGGGTAGACCAAACAACCAAAAACTTTTAAAAACGAGTAGTCTGGGATTTTTCCGAATAAAAGTTCTAGTGGAGTTTTAATTTCAGTTTGAGATTTTGGTACCCTATTAATCAGATAGCAAGCAGTCTCGAAAGCATCATCCCAAAAAGATTTGGGAATATGAGCATGGTATAAAAGAGCTAAACCGGACTCATTGACATGTCCTATTATTCTTTCGGCTAGACCATTTTGTAGAGACGTATGTGGACAAGATAAGCGATGTTGATCTCCAGAAACATTAAGGAAAGCAGTGAACTTTTTATATTCACCTGCATTGTCAGACTGGAAAACTTGGATTTTGTAATATGTTAAGTTTTCTACTTGCTTTTTTAAATGAACAAAAGTGGGTAATGCATCAGATTTTTGAATAAGAGGAAACACCCATGTATAATGCGAAAAAGCGTCCATTAAGAGCATATAATATCAAAAACCATTCTTAGACATGTGTGGTGAAACCCAAATGTCTGAAACAATCAAAATCAATGGTTTATTAAAAACAGTACTACTATCTGGAAAGGGAAGTTTCTTGCTCTTACTAATGTGGCAAGAATGACAAAAATCAAACGATTTATTGGTAATGGGAAGAGAAAACTGATTAATGACTTGATGGACAGTACGAATCATTGGATGCCCTAATCGATGGTGCCACCATGGTAGAGTATTTGTGATGAAGGTTTTCGGTTGAATTGTAGAAACAGCTCTGCCAACATCATCAAACACATACAACCCATTTCTATTCCGCCCGTGCAACAGTACTGTCCCCGTGCTTTTTTCCTTTACAACAAAAAGAGTTGTGTGAAATTCAAAGAATACATCATTATCTTTACAGAACTGATGAACATAAAGAAGATTTCTTTGAATAGCAGGGACATGGTAAATATTATTTAGCTTAAATGTTCTGGTGTTGTAGGTAAAAGATGATTTACCAATGTTTGCTATAGTGAGAGCATTACCATTGCCAAGATGTACTTGTTCAATACCTTCATATTCATGCGGTATGCTGAGATTGTTAATATCAGCTGTTAGGTGATGTGTAGCACCTGTATCTGTCACCCAACTATTATCACCACGGCCTTGTGGCAATGCAATATAAGCAGCAGCAGGAGCTCGCTGTTGGGGTACAAAATCCTTATCAAATCGATACCAGCAACGTGCAGCAACATGATTTCTCCTATTACGGATTTGGCATGGTCCTTGTGCTTGTTGATTGTTTGATCGCTGACGCTGCTGAGGAGGACGATTCGGTGGCTGATTCCTGAACCTTCTCTGATCAGGCCTGGGTGAGGAAGAAGATGCGCCTGAAGTAGCCAGATTTTCCAATGGTTGTTGTAGTAATGCTTGCTGCTGCTCTAGCCGCATGTCGAAAGTCAGTAGATGTGCTTTAAATGTTTCCATGTCCATCTCAGCAGCAGTTCCCAAAGCAGTAACAATTGGGTCATAAGATTGGTTGAGTCCGTTAACAATAACATACTTCATATTATCATTAGAGACATCATATCCACATGCTGCAAGACCATCAGTCAGAGTTTTAGCTTGATTGAAATATTGTTGCATAGTAAGATTACCTTTGGATAAGTTATGCAGTTGTCTGCGAAGGTGCATCTGGTGAGCAGATGTTTTTGGGGAAAACTCTCTCTCTAGAGTATCCCATACCGCCTTGGAGGTTTCAAGACCTGTAATCTTACTAATCACTATTTCAAATAATGAAGAGACAAGACAACCTAAAAGGAGTTGATCGATGTCTTCATGCTTTGTGAATTCTGGATTAATTGCTTCTGAATTTGGAAGAGTTCGTGGGGGAACTTCCTGTGTCCCGTCAACGAATCCAATGAGTTTGTAGCCTCTTAGAACTGGTTTAAATAGAGTTTTCCATAAAAGATAATTCGTCTCAGTGAGTTTCAGGGTGATGAGATGATTGATATGAACGTTTTGTAGAGTATTAATGTCAGCCATTTGGAAAAGAATTGATTCTGTGTGTATTTCTGGTTAGCGTGGTTTACAGGATCGTTGGCTGATACCAACTCAAGAGTTTGGTTTTAGTTTTTGGTGAATCTTCCACAATCGTGAGAAGATTAAACACTTCTATTCATTACAACAAATTTGGGTTTTTGTAACAATAGGATTCCTAACTATATTTTATTTTGTAACTCAAATGATCCATTATGAATCTAGTAACTCATATAAAGGGTTAGGAAATTAAGTTATAGTTAGCATAATTTGGAATTAATTCATAAAAATTAAATAACTATTGAAAGTGTTAGATCATTAGTCACAAATCCCTAACACATTTTACATTAAATCACTATTACTAATATTCCTGCCCAAAATCCATGTATACCAAAATCCACCCCATCTTTCTAACACTTTGTCATTTTTATTAGTAACACAATGTTACATAGCTAACACATTGATTTAATTTTAAATTTAGAAAATGTAAAATGAAATTATAGGATTTTATAAAAAAAAAAATTGGAACCAATTTCAGTTTTAGAACCTAAGAACAACTTACATCATGGAACCAAAATGATATGGGAACCGCAAAAACTTAAATACTTCCCAAATCAATATCTTCAAGGACCAAATCTTATTTTTATCTCTTGTTCGAAAAAAAAAAAAAAACTGATGTTTAAGTTTTTCGATAGAACTCCATTATCTTCACCAACAAATCTTATCTGTGAAAATGACCATATTACCCTTATTGGAAATAAGTGGCATAAAAATTATGGAGACTGTGAAAATGACCAAACTACCCTTATCGAAAATAAGTAAAGTAATTCGTACAAACTGTGAAAATGATCATATTACCCTTGTTGGAATTTAGTGGAACAAATATTATGGAGACTGTGAAAATGACCAGACTACCCTTATCGAAAATAAATAAATTAAATATTACATATTGTGAAAATGACCATATTACCCTTATTGGAAATACGTGCCATAAATATTATGGAGACTGTGAAAATGACCAAACTACCCTTATCGAAAAAAGGTAAAGTAATTCGTATAAACTGTGAAAATGACCATTTTGTCGAAAATAAGTAAAGTAAATATTACAGATTGTGAAAATGACCATATTACCCTTATTGGAAATAAATGGAATAAATATTAGGGAGACTGTGAAAATGACCAAACTACCCTTATTAAAAATAGTGCAATAAATATTATGGAGACTTTGAAAATGACCAAAGTACCCTTATCAAAAATAAGTAAAGTAAATATTACAGACTGTGAAAATGACAGTATTACCCTTGTGGGAATTTAGTGGAACAAATATTATGGAGACTGTGAAAATGACCAGACTACCCTTATCGAAAATAAATAAATTAAATATTACATAGTGTTAAAATGACCATATTACCCTTATTGGAAATAAGTGATATAAATATTATAAAGACTGTGAAAATGACCAGACTACCCTTCTCAAAAATAAGTAAAGTAAATATTACGGATTGTGAAAATGACCATATTACCCTTATTGGAAATAAATGGAATAAATATTAGGGAGACTGTGAAAATGACCAAACTACCCTTATTAAAAATAGTGCAACAAATATTATGGAGACTGTGAAAATGACCAAAGTACCCTTATCAAAAATAAGTAAAGTAAATATTACAGACTGTAAAAATGACAGTATTACCCTTGTGGGAATTTAGTGGAACAAATATTATGGATACTGTGAAAATGACCAGACTACCCTTATCGAAAATAAATAAATTAAATATTACATAGTGTGAAAATGACCATATTACCCTTATTGGAAATAAGTGATATAAATATTATAAAGATTGTGAAAATGACCAGACTACCCTTGTCGAAAATAAGTAAATTAAATATTACGGATTGTGAAAATGACCATATTACCCTTATTGGAAATAAATGGAATAAATATTAGGGAGAGTGTGAAAATTACCAAACTACCCTTATTAAAAATAGTGCAATAAATATTATGGAGACTGTGAAAATGACCAAAGTACCCTTATCGAAAATAAGTAAAGTAAATATTACAGACTGTAAAAATGACCATACTACCTTTTTTGGAAATAAGTGCACTAAGTAGTATGGTCATTTTCACAGTCTTCTCTCTCCATGATATTTATTGCACTTTTTTCCAATAAGGGTAGTATGGTCATTTTCACAGTCTGTAAGGATTACTTTACTTATTTCTGATAAGGGTAGGATGGTCATTTTCACATTCTTCATAATATTTATTGCACTTTTTTCCAATAAGGGTAATATGGTCATTTTCACAGTCTGTAAGGATTACTTTACTTATTTCCGATAAGGGTAGTATGGTCATTTTCACATTCTTCATAATATTTATTGCACATTTTTCCAATAAGGGTAATATGGTCATTTTGACATTCTGTAAGTATTAATTTAATTATTTCTAATAAGGGTAGTATGGTCATTTTCACAATCTTCATAATATTTATTGCACTTTTTTCCAATAAGGGTAGTATGGTCATTTTCACAGTCTGTAAGGATTAATTTACTTATTTCTGATAAGGGTAGTATGGTCATTTTCACATTCTTCATAATATTTATTGCACTGTTTTCCAATAAGGGTAATATGGTCATTTTAACAGTCTGTAAGTATTACTTTACTTATTTCCGATAAGGGTAGTATGGTCATTTTCACATTCTTCATAATATTTATTGCACTTTTTTCCAATACGGGTAATATGGTCATTTTGACATTCTGTAAGTATTAATTTACTTATTTCTAATAAGGGTAGTATGGTCATTTTCACATTCTTCATAATATTTATTGCACTTTTTCCAATAAGGGTAATATGGTCATTTTGACGTTCTGTAAGTATTAATTTACTTACTTCTGATAAGGGTAGTATGGTCATTTTCACATTCTTCATAATATTTATTGCACTTTTTCCAATAAGGGTAATATGGTCATTTTGACATTCTGTAAGTATTAATTTACTTATTTCTGATAAGGGTAGTATGGTCATTTTCACATTCTTCATAATATTTATTGCACTTTTTTCCAATAAGGGTAGTATGGTCATTTTCACAGTCTGTAAGGATTACTTTACTTATTTCCGATAAGGGTAGTATGGTCATTTTCACATTCTTCATAATATTTATTGCACTTTTTTCCAATAAGGGTAATATGGTCATTTTCACAGTCTGTAAGTATTAATTTACTTATTTCCGATAAGGGTAGTATGGTCATTTTCACAGTCTGTAAGGATTACTTTACTTATTTTCGATAAGGGTAGTATGGTCAATTCTGATATATTTCGTCCTAAGATCACCCGAAAGAGGAACTTAGGCCTAACTCTAGTTATCTTTGAACATGTGATGTTCAATTCTGATAAATTTCATCTCCAGTTCATCCGAAATGAGAAACTGAGGTCTAACTCTAGTAATAATTGAACCTGTGATGTTCAATTCTGATATATTTCGTCCTTAGATCACCCGAAAGAGAAACTCAGGTCCAACAATGGTAATTTTTAAACTTGGGATGTTCAATTCTGATATATTTCATCTCCAGTTCACCCGAACGAGGAACTTAGGTCTAACTCTAGTTATCTTTGAACCTGTGATGTTCAATTCTGATATATTTCATCTCCAGTACACCCGAAAGAGAAACTGAGGTCTATCTCTAGTAATCTTTAAACCTGTGATGTTCAATTCTGATATATTTCATCCTCAGATCACCCGAAAGATGAACTTAGGTCTAACTCTAGTTATCTTTGAACCTGTGATGTTCAATTATGATATATTTCATCTCCAGTACACCCGGAAGAGAAACTGAGGTCTATCTCTAGTAATCTTTGAACCTGTGATGTTCAATTCTGATATATTTCGTCCTCAGATCACCCGAAAGAGGAACTTAGGCCTAACTTTAGTTATCTTTGAACCTGTGATGTTCAATTCTGATAAATTTCATCTCCAGTTCATCCGAAACGAGAAACTGAGGTCTAACTCTAGTAATCTTTGAACCTGTGATGTTCAATTCTGATATATTTCGTCATCAGATCACTCGAAAGAAGAATTCAGGTCTAACTCTAATAATCTTTGAACCTGTGATGTTCAATTCTGATATATTTCATCTCTAGTTCTCCCGAACGAGAAATTGAGGTCTAACTCTAGTAATCTTTGAACATGTGATGTTCAATTCTGATATATTTCATCTCCAGTTCACCAGAACGAGAAACTGAGGTCTAACTCTAGTAATCTTTGAACCTGTGATGTTCAATTCTGATATATTTCATCTCCAGTTCACCCAAACGAGAAACTGAGGTCTAACTCATCCGTATGACAATCCCATTACGAAGAGCAAAAGTGTTCAAAAGCAAGAGACAGGCCAAATACTAAGATTAACTCATCCAAATTCATTATTTCTTATTACCATATTGAAGATAATTCCATTACGAAGATAATGCAAAAAGAATAAGGTCATTCGGAATTCAGACGAAGAAGTTACCGGCAAAACAGAGAGTTGTAGAAAGCACAAATTTATCCAAAACAAACACAATTCCTTGATCCGTATGAAAATCCCAAACAAAATCTGCACCATCCACGCGTTTCCTAATCCGTATGACATTTCATAACTTATCTCTATCGTTCAATTTTTTTTATACAAAAACTTAAAATGTTTTCTCTCCTCACTTTCCTTTTTTCTTTTCTTTCTCCGAAAACCCTAAGCTGCAACAATTTTTTTCTTTTCTTTTAATCTCTCAAAATTTTATGAACAAGCATAAAAACTAATTGGAAGATAGATCTGTTCAATTGGTTAATGAACAGATCGATGACTATGGAGATCTTGACCTCTCTGTAACTAATTGGAAGATAGCTGCAACCATTTTTTTTTCTCCATTTTATCTTTCATTTTTCTATTAGATTAGGCAAAATTAATTTTCTGTACTACTTAGTTGGTTAATTATTCGGTCTTAACCTCTCTGTAACTTATGTATCTTTCTTCTCATGTGTTTCAATTTTCAGATCCATCTATTTTGCTTGGGGAGTGATTCTGTCTTCTTTCTCTCTTTTTAAGAGTTGTGAAACGTTATGTTTAAGGGTTTTTAGTAAGATCGATGACTATGGTAAGTCCTTCAGATCCTGTTTTATGATTCCTGAGTTTTATTTTGATGATTCTTGAGTTTTATTTTGATTAGATTTTTACTAGAACGAGATTGTTTTCATTTTTTTATGTTTTGATTAGATTCGTTCAAAACTCAGACTTGATTCGGTCTTTCATATGAGTCATTCTTATATGTTTAGTGGAGTTCAAATCCATATCTGATTAAGCAACTGATTTGTGTTGTAAAATTGGAGTCTTTTTAAGAATAATTGTTGCTTTCTGTGTCAAGTGGGATGAATAATTGGTGATGGTGATTTTTTTTTTCTTTTTTTAACAGAAGAAGAAAATTGGATTTGTATTCCGCAGAGAAGTGGCTCAAAATTGGATCTGTTTTAGGCAAGTTCTTGAATCTGAAAATCAATCTAAGAAAATATATTGTTGTTCATTGATTCTGCGATGGAAAATGGTTGCAGATTGGGTCTGGTGGAATTCGAGACAGGGAAGACAATGGTGGTTAGAATGGATTTTTGTTTAGTGGATTTAGTTTGGATTCTACTTACTGCTGTAGAAAGAAATGTGTTGTTGGCTTCTATGGGGATGAGCTTGCTGCAGTGAATACAACCATCAAGGCATCAAGTGCCATTTTTTTTTCCCGTTTATGGTGTGGCCATTATATGGCTTGAAAGTGGATTATTGGTGTGTTGAGTTGATGCAGGGAAGGAGATGAGAGAATGGTTAGAAGAACAAAACAAGTTCATCATTGCCAACACATATCATACCATGTACTGTTTGATGAAATTCTCCAAAGGGGATTCTCTTATATTACCAGTCCATAAGTAACATTTAGCAGGTTTGGACATTGATTTTGTGGGTTTGTTTTAAGGGTTTTTAATGATTAACATGCTGGCTAATTGTTCATAATCTGTGCGCTTGTGAAGTCTCTCACCCCGTGTATGCCGATTCAGTGCTTGATGTGAACATCCACCATCTTAAGTTTTGATAATTTTAGAGTTATTATGAAATCTGGAAATTGCTGATAACTGTGGTGAGTAGGCGTCTTTATGGACTTTTATAGGTATGCTAGAAACTGATTTAGTTCATGAATTCTTAACGAAAAATGTAGAGGAGATTGTTATATTTCTATAGAGCTATTGGTTGTTTAATTTGAATCAAAGATTAATGTTTTATGCACCATGAAACTTTGACCCTCGTGCTGTTTTCAAGGATGTTATAAGTTGAGGATTTGCTTCTTTTTCTAATTTCTGGTTTTCATTTGTGTGTTTCCTTATAAGCATACAGCATCCAACTTGGTTAAAATCTGGGGTAACAATAATTATTTATGCATTTGGGTTGCAGGCTGCCAAACAAGAAGGTTGGCTTCCTACAGATAGTGCTCAATACCCTAAAGCTACTGTTGTGGGGTTGGGTTCTGTTGGAGGGCCTGATGTTAAAGTTTTACGGAAGGACTCCAGTGGCCTTGGGACTCGTTCAGGTAGTGTGGTCCGAATTCTCAATGAAGCAAAAGAGCGTTGTAAAAGTGGACTTGTTAGTCGAGGTATTACTTTGTTTACTTGGATTTATTAGTTACCTGTATGCATTCTATAATCACTTTACATTTTCCGTTCACTTTACATTCTCTTGTTATTTAATGTATTGTATACCATGTTTGTTTCATTTGTTAACAGGAAAGGCAGAAGACTGGACTGCGGAGGAGCTTGAACAAATCGCTGAGGCAGTTGGTTCTGGATTAGTCAAGTAAGTTTGTCTCCTTACTCGTGCTCTTAACTTTTGGGTCGTTTCAAAATTAATGTACGTGTATCAATTACATCTAACAGGTACGGCTTCTTAAAGAACGATAACTCGACACCGTACACCAATTTCAGAATTTCACGTATTGTCTATATAGTCTTATCTTAAAAGAGACGTTTGCTATGTATATTTCTCCTGTAGTTTTGTTTTTACTCCTTGAAAACAGCCCGAGGGTTGATTAAAATATATTGAACTATCAAACTTTAGAGATTTTTTTTTGCTTGTTTTAAAGTTGAATTGATTAAGTTTTGATAATTTTAGAGTTATTATGAAATCTGGAAAATTGCTTGTAACTGCGGTGAGTAGGCGTCTTTATGGACTTGTATAGGTATGCTAGAGACCGTTTCAGGTCATGATGTCTTAATGAAAATTGTAGAGGAGATTGTTATCTTTCTATAGAGCTATTGGTTGTTTAATTTGAATCAAAGATGAATGTTTTATGCCCTCCGAAACTTTGACCCTCGTGATGTTTTCAAGGATGTTATAAGGTGGTAGTTTCTTCTGACTGACAAGTATTTGTTGAAGGTTTTAGAATGCGCAGTTTTTTACACAGCATATGAGATGCAAGTTTGTTAAGTGATTGTGTCTGATTAAGAATTTTAAATTGGGTAGAGCAGCTAAGTGTTTGCTAGTAGTGCAATAGAGTAAGCTTCACTACACGCACAATGCTTGGCACACCTTGTTTAGTATTGTGTGTTTTTTGCACATCTGGGATTGTTTCTAATTTTGGACCTGTTTTTGTAGTTGTTTGTACGTGTTCAAAAATGGTGAGGACCGATTTGTCTGCGAAGGCAAAGAATGAAGTAAGTGCATGCTTATCTTTACGGTTCAGTGTTTAAAATTTACAAGTGGTCTGTAACTTTACTTATCTTGAAAGTAGCTTCTGTAAATATGGAGATGTGAATTCGTTTGCATATATATCTACTATCTCCTGACTATAATTATGTGAATCACTTCCATCAGGTTCTATGTGGTTTATGGTGTGCAATTGCAATTTACACCTGTGTATATATGGTTCAGAGAAAGGAAAAGTTGATTGGCATGAGTTCTTGGTACATATTTTTTAAGGTTACATGGTAAGTAGCTGGTGCAGTAATTTGAAAGTATCATGAGTTTCTGGTACATATTTTTTATGCTAATACTTACCAACACTTGTTCTAAATGTAGGCACAAATGAGGGAACAAGCTGGGTTAGATGAGAATGGTTGGTATAAGACTGATAATGTTGGAATGCCAGTAGATATAAAGCAGGTGTAGCATCTTGTAGTAATGCACACTAGATAAATCATTTTTCTTTTATACCTGAATGTCTAGTATGTGTTTCAGCCATTCAGTTTGGTGAAAGATTACATTGTAAATTGTCGCTGAGTTCATTGTAATTGACAAATAAGAATGGTTCTTGAAACTTGAATTTGAAAATATGCATGGACTGAAATTCTCAGGTGACCTGAAGACCGGAACTGGTATTCTCAGGTGACTAGCTTCCAGGCCAGGATTACCTGAAAGTGCCAGTATTTTTTTAATGAAATCTAAAAAATTCCTAACGTAGGAACTGTGTTAGACTATTTTGAAAAAACGACACATGTCGTCTCTCTATTAGTCCCTTGAACTGTTATATAAAGAGTTAGTAAACTTTATAACATAATTTCTACATTAGAAAGTAAATATGAAGTGTAAATTGTCATTAGTTGGGATAAATATTGTAATGGAAGTGCAGTGTTAGGCTATTGAATTTCCCTAATGGATTTATAGAGTTGGAAAAAATCCTAACACATTATATAACGGGCTATGGGTAACCATTTTTCATAGTTAGGGAAATTAGCTTCTATTTTTCCCTAACACTTTCTTCCTATGAGAAAATCCTTCATATGGTGTAGTGATTTATAGATATTTTTACATATACAAAGTCGTATTACAGATTCTATATATCAGGATACAGATTCTACATATTAGGAAACTAACAACTTAAGACTAGGCTTGGTTGTTTAGTCATATGAACTAGTCAGTTCCGCAATGCCAGGTCTACTGGTAGGGTTTGCCTTGACACCTTTTATACATGGATAATCGATATCTCCCCAGACCCACTCAACTCACTTCGGATCATTAATTCGGGTCAATAACACGATCAAACCAAGTTGGAATCACCAGCTCACCTCGGGCTCGGGTCATGACGGATCAAGTCAGGCTCGTTTCAGAATAACCTAATTTGCCTACTACGATCTATGTCTTTCTGAAGTATTCTTGTACCAACAATAAAACTCCATGTCGGGTGATGATAAAAGTGACAAAAAATCTACAAACATTGAAATTGAACATGCATCTACCACAAATATACGCAGAGAAGAAGAGTGTGGACAAGCAAGGCATAGATAATAGGTAACAACAAAGTTCATAGCATAGACAAAGTTCATCACATAAATAAAGTCTTTCGTTGCAAGCAAAGAAAAAAGGACGGTAGGTAGGTTTAAGCACACATTATGTTTACATAATCAGCCGTAATCTTTAGCATTGAAAGGCTCTCAAGGATGTTGGATTTTGTATGATAACCGGAGGCCAAAATAAGCAACAACCATAGAAACGAGTGACAATATAGTAGTGATGATGAGCGTGTACTTCTTGCACGAGCGGTATTCACAGCCAGAACATGGCAGAATAATGTGACCTATTAGTATGCCTAGAAAGTTGAAAAAGCAACAAGCAGAGAATCCCAAATGGAAGACCAACATGCTGCACATGAGAAGTGGATCATGGGTTTCAACTATCTTACTCGCTTGAATGAGGGATAAGGCAGCGGCGGTGCCGAGTGATAACAGGATCGAAAACGCAGGGTACACATCAAGAGAGTTGTCTTCTTGAGGTTTAGCCATCACGAAACCTGTCACGAATGAAGAACCAAAATTTCAGCATAATCAAAATTAAAATCATTTCTAATTTACAAATCACAATTAAAAAGTTACCGAGCAAACACAAAATCATGCAGTTCACAGAATTCATGTTTTCTCGAAATCGATAATAATGCAGTATATATACTACAGCCTCACTTAGTCGAAAAATACAACATGCTCAGGTGATCAACTTGAAACAAACCATTTCCATGAAGAATAATCAGTATTAACGGGGATCAAGAACATAATAATGAGTTTGCTCTAATAACCACCACAACGTTCAATTTAATGATATATACTTCTAAACAAAAATCCTAGATCTACCATATAAACATTCAATTTAACGATATATACTTACGAAAGTTCTGAACATGAGAGCTGTCTTCTCTAGAGTTATCCATCATGAAACCTGTCAGGAATGAAGAACCAAAATTTCAGCATAACCAAAATTAAAATCGTTTCTAATTTACAAATCACAAGTAACAAGTTACTCAGCAATCAAAAAATCAGCCAGTTCACAAAATCAGGCTTTCGACTTTCAGCTCTATACATTTTTTCAAACAACTAAATCTGGCAATGAACAACCACAGAACTCATGCTTTCTCGAAATCGATCATGCAGTATAATACTACAGCCTCACTTAGTCGAAAAATACAACATGCTCAGGTAATACTACAGCCTCAACTTGAAACAAATCATTTCCATGCCGAATAATCAGTATTAACATAGATCAAGAACATAATAATGAGTTCGCTCTAATAACCACCACAACATTCAATTTAACGACGTATACTTACGAAAGTTCAGAACTAAAATCCTAGATCTACCATATAAACCTATCCAATCCAAGAATTTATTTTACTAAACAAGTAAAATTAGCACCACAGATCTTCAAATATACCAAAGATGATCCAGGAAAATAAATCACTTATACAACATTGAACAATTCGATTCATTTCAAGACCCGAAGAAATTCATCCAAAAGAACAAAATCCTCAAAGAAATACAGCATCATCCATGAGCATATAAACAACAGTAAGAGCAAAAGCATACTCATGTTCAAGGATAATTCAATTCAAGTACAAAAAAGGAAAAATCATGAATAACTAATTAAGAGTACTCAGTATCTACATAATCAAGAAAAGACAATCATGCTCCGTAGAATACAGTGTACAGATTAGTAGAAATAAACTACATATACGCAGATTTGAAGAAAATTCAACTTTCAAACATACTACTCAGTGTAATAAATTAATCGAACCCAATTGACAGAATACAAGTGAAAATCAAGCAAAAACAAACATACATACTCCGTTAATTAACAAGATCAAGAATAAAAACACAAAACACAAACAAAATCGAAGCTGAAACATGCAAAGATTCGCCTAATTGGAAGAGTTAAAGGTTTCTTACACTGAAAAAATCAAGATCTTTGAACAAAACAAAACCTTGTTACTTCAACCACAAACAGATCTGAAAACTCTTGATGATGGTGGGTTTTAATATAGAGAGTGAGTGGATTTCTGAATGGTTTCGCCAAATCTTTAAAACAAAACATCAAATTCTAGGAAATTTCTCTCTGAGATGTAAAAAAGGGCACGTGATGGGTAGTTGATGAGTAATTGTTTAGTTTCCAAATGAAAACATAAAACAAAACATCCAACTTTTCATCTACTTTTTCCGTTTTTGGCTACTATTGATATTTGTGTTAATGCATTTCTTGCGAACCCTAGTGGACATGAATGTGGTGGATGATGGATAAGGCGTGGTGGATATCCCACTCCCGGAGGAGGTCATCATCTTGATCTTGTAGTTTGCAATGGTTTTTGATTTTGGGAAATTTAGGATTTCGAAGTTGTGAACTCCGTGAGGAGTTCAGGAGAAGGTAGATTTCTGATGATGTGGACTGGGGAAGATAAAAGAACCGTAGTGCAAAAATAGGATTCTTCTTGCCGTGTCCTTCCTTTTAACATCATAGCAATTGCGGCCGGTTGAAATTTGCATCTCTTATAAAAATCAAACAAGTGATGCCAGGGATTCTACATCATGTACATTCAGGATGCTGACACAGTGTAGCATCAGCCAGCACGAAAATAAAATAAATAACATGATCAGAGTTTGACTTCCATTGACTTTTCGTTTAGACCAAGTGTTATGAGATCCGTAATTTCAATACGACTTTCATCCAATATGGCTAATCATTTAGGAGTAGAAAAAGAAGAAAAATTATTGAGTGGGATGGGGAATTTGCAAATGATGTAATACCCGAAATCTATCATTCACCAATATGGCTAATCATTACTTTTTTACTTTTTGAATCATTGATCTAATTTTTGTCTATTCTGGCACACCATTATTGCATTTTAGCAGTGAAACATTTAGTGGAACTAGTAGTGTACTATATACCGTATTGTGTTAATTTAGAACTACCCTGAAACAACTCTCTCCGAACAATTAACTCGCCCAAGAACCACTCGGCTGAGTGTAATAAATTTAGAACTACTAAGTGTAATAAATTAATCGAACCCAATTGACAGAATACAAGTGAAAATCATGCAAAAACAAACATACGTACATACTCCGTTCATTAACAAGATCAAGAATAAAAACACAAAAAACACCAACAAAATCCAAGATGAAACATGCAAAGATTCAACTAAATGAAAGGGTTAAAGGTTTCTTACACTGAAAATATAAAGATCTTTGAACAAAATAAAATTTTCTTACTTCAACCACAAACAGATCTGAAAATATCAGAGTTTGACTTTTCGTTTAGACCAAGTGTTATGAGATCCCTAATTTCAATATTGGAATAGAAAAAGAAGAAAAAATATTGAGTGGGATGAGGTATTTGCAAATGATGTAATACCTGAAAACTATCATTCACCAATATGGCTAAACATTTCTTTTTTACTTTTTGAATCATTGATCAAATTTTTGCCTATTCTGGTACACCATTATTGCAATCTGGCAGTGAAAAATTTGATGGAACTAGTAGTATATACCAAATACTGTGTTGTGTTTAGAATAAGAACCAGTGGAGAGACCAGCAACAACTCTCTCGGAACAATAAACTCGCCCAAGAACCACTCGGCTCATTTCGATTTGGTCCTATAAACCAGCGTCAATAGAAAACTAAGACATTTTGTCTATAAGAAATTACATCTCCCTTTACATTTTCCTAACAATTGAGCAAACCAAATCCAGAGGCATCCGACTCCCTAAAAAAATGAAAAATGTTTCGTCCGTGGCACACCACCAACAAAAACCAAGGTCAACGAATCTCAACAGCGTGAGATCAATTACAGACAATGAATATTCAGAAGACGTTCACTCAAGGCTTGAGAGCGACGGACAATCTGAACCAGGGAGTCTTATCCAAGGCCTTGGAGTCAAACTCGTCAGAGAGCGGCAAGAAGAACTTGAGTTTGAGCTCATGCTGAATGAGAGCAGCAAGCTTCCCATGGTCGTTGACACCGATGTTACGGGATCAACTGCATATGAACTTCCTACTGTGATTGTGTTCTCGTTAGTGAAGAACTTCCTGCAGACCTCTAACACACCAAAAGTCCTATTTAACACATCAAGATGGCGTATCCCCGTTGTCAGACAAAATAATTAAAGCTTAATAGTCTGGACTAGTCACGGTAATACCAGCATTCTACTTTGTCAGCACCTGCACTTGTATCATAACCAGCCTCTGCACCAAAAGCAGAGCTAGGAAAACCCAATGTTTCTGTAACAACTGCATGGGACTGGTCCAGGCTGACAGCTGAAGTGACGGTTGCATGTTCATGGAAATATTATGAAGTTTAAATGAAGTAATCGCTTTTGTTCCAGCCGTATTTTCAAAGAATGTCAGGGTTGTCGAAATACTTGACCGTGTCAACTTTGACATTGATGACTGTGTTTCGCACTGGAGGTTTTGTTCTCCCTCTTGGACTTGGCGTACCTGTCACACAACATCAGTATCAACATTTCCAGTTAACCACCTAGACAAAATCTCTGATTTCCGTATATAAGCGAAAAGCGTCCCTCCAGACCAAATGAGTAAAGAACCACTAAAAAATTTAAGCATGAAAATCAACTAAGAATTTGATTGATATGTTAATGAGAATGAAAAACATGGATATACAAATGAATTTACCTCGGAGCTGTACCCATTTATTCACTGAATTCCAATACCAATCAAAACCCCCTCATTTGCTATCATTTGAATCACTATCAAAACACAGTCACTTATCTAATCATGCAGCAAGCATAATTCTCATCAATAGGAGGGCTCTCAGTAGGAATCTTCATAGCCTCACCCATAAAAATATCCACATCGCCAATTTGCTGATGAGATGATATGTACCTTATCGCATAGAACAAATTTCAGCTTCAAAATTCATTTAAAAAAACTGGAAAATAATCACATTAAAACTGGACAAAATCTTACTTGAGAGGAGATATTATAATGCTGGGATCAATTAAAAGGGTGTTCTTCCACCACAATTCATTTGTGGTTCATAACGGCGGAGGGAGAGAGGTAGAGGAAGGCGGCGTGGAAGGAGAAGAAAAACATTTGGTTTTAGGGTTTTTGTTTGTAGAGAGTAAGTCAATCTAGTCCATGGAAGTCAAGGTTATAACCTATGATGGCAATGCTGGGTCATAAATGGCTCGCGGTAAGTTCAAGATGTAAATTGCAGAGTTATTTCCAACAAATTAAAAGTATGCCAAGGTGGAAATAAAGAGAAATTGGAGTAATGCAACTGACCAGGTTTACTGATTTTTCCATCCAGAAACTACGTTGATGAAAATTTCTCTTGCTGGACCCTCTCGCAGCTTACTATCTAATAATGAACTCATCTTGGTAAACACATAACTAACAAATAACCTCGGATCACCGTGTACTGAAACTAAAGAGAACCAGCCTTTATCATGCACACAATCCCCAGGTAAGTTAATGCTGGACGCAGGTTCTTAGGGCTCTAGGGGGATATCTCCAGAAGTTTTATTGACCTCCAGCTGTCCACAAACAAACCCGTCCATACATATTTTGTCATCACTCAAAACCAGATATGATAATAAAGATAGTCTTTCAACTTCCACACAGAGCTTCATAATCATTCTTCACTAGCATCCTAAGAATTGCCGCAGCTGATCTAAAGATATTTGGTTGGGATAACCTACCAAGTGGATAGTCTCATGTACCTCTGCACAACTCATCAGTATCTCTGCACAATCAATACTAAGAACTAGGTAAATTGTCACATTCAAAACAAAGTGCATTATTCGACATTGTACCAAAACCACATATACTCAATGTTCTGTTTTAACATACTATATTCCCACACTTACCATGGCGAATGAGTAGAACTAATAAAATTTCAGCATAACAACCAATGTGAAAGTTATAAGACACATTTTACCAGCTAAGTTCCCCAAAAAATCTAATAAGATGACAATGCAAAGCCAAGTATTTTTTGTGGACATCAGCATATCCAACTTGCAATTTCAGAACATTCAGACTAACCACTATTAGTAATGATTTCACAACATTTAGATGATTTACATGGGATAACCTACTAATTGGACAGACCATCCATATCGTTCAAAATTAGTAGCATCCAACCCAAAAATTAGTAACAAATTCCTCAAACATAGCTGTTCACAATCAATACTGACAGCTAAGTAAATGGTCGCATTGAAAATAAGGTGCATCATTGAACAATGTACGAAAACAAAATAGACTCAATGTTGTGTTTTAGCATACCAAATTTCGTTTTAGAGAGAGGAATCTTTGTTTTTTGAGAGGAAAAATCATAATTGCAATAGTAATGCATTCCGTATATAAGCCAAAAGTGCTCCTCCACTTAATCTGTGACCTAATGAATAAAGAACCACTAAAAATTTAAGCATGAAGATCATCTAAAAAAATTAATTTGAATGGTTAATGAAATGAAAACAAGGATATACAAATGTATTACCTACCTTCCAGCTGTAGCCATTGTTTCACTGAATCCAATACCAATCACAATGTCGTCACTTAGCTAATCATTCAGCAATCATTATTCTACTTCACTAGGAAAATTGTTTCTAAGTAAAATTCAGTTACCTGAACTGAAAGTCTGAAACATAATATCGAGCCCCAATGAGCTTGCTGCACATTAATTCGCAAATTATAGGGATTATGGGGTCTAAAAGTTTAAACTGTTTATGGGAAGATTTGAAAAGAACACAAAGTTCCGAAAAGTACCTGTTGCAGGTAAAATTATGACCACCATTTCTTAAAAGGACCAAGCCCATCGGAGAAACTTGCCACTCCGGCCAAATTCCAATATCGAGGAAACCAATTATAGTATTGATTTCAACAGAAGGAATTCTTTTCACATTCTCAGTAAGACCTATAAAATCCCAGATTAGATGCTTCAAAAAAAAAAAAATTCCCAGATTAGCCTCATCAGTAAAACAGCTTCATGACCGACAAGATAATAAAATAATAAGTACCTAAAGATGTATGCATCAAACATATTTGAGCCTCAGAATTCCTTTAAAAACACTTAGAGAATCTCAATTTCATCATTTTTACAACAAATGGAAAAATTTGTTCAAAGCTATCCTCTCCTAGAAAACAACCAATACACGTCTTTTTTCTTCTTTTTTTCAATAAATAAATCAGGGCCAACCCTGAAGATTACATGACATAGTTTGTCGTTCCTCCACCCCGAAGAATAGAAACCAAAAAAGGATTAAGATGTAGCTTCTTCCGCTGCATACACAGATTCTGTTCAAGACATATAGCTGCTACTTTACGTGATATGAAGTTTTCTGACTCCAGAACTAGACTACGCTCCTTTAGGTTTCTAATGCATAGTATGAAGTTCTTCTTGTTGCATGCATGCAACTTTTGTGTTTCTTTTTCTACCAGCTTTAACTGGATTCTAACAGCTTCAAGGACTTTCATGTTGTCACTTTCAACCTCAACTTGTGGATGGTTAAGCTGATGTGCCCACAGGATCGTCATGGAAGCTACTACATCCTCTATTTCTTCCTCTGCATCTCCTTCAACGCACCTGCATCTAACTTCATACGCGTTTCCTGCATTATCAGAGAGTATTAGAGCTAGTCCTCCTTCCTTTCTGTTACTACTGACTATCATAGCTAAATTGAGTTTAACAGCAAGTAAGTTAGCATCTAGAGGTTTGGTGATTGCTACAATTTGAATCTAGTTATCCTGGGTATCTAGGTTTCTATTTCTTCTACTACTGTTAACCATGTTTGTTATTCTATCACCTGTTCTTTTGGGGCTCGGTTTAATTTTCTTAAAGACTAGGTCGTCTCTTGTCTTCCATATCTCTCAGCAGGTGATTTCCATTATAACAGCCCATCCAATGTTTCCTACGCTATCCATTCCTCCTCTGTTAAACCAATCTTGAAGCCAGTGATGGAAATCTATGAGATTGTTGGTATAGAAATTGAGGTTAATCCCTATATAGTTTAGAACATATTCTATGAACTCACAGTTCATGAATATATGCGTTAGGGTTTCCTCATGCTTTCCACACATGGGGCAGGTCTTGTTAATATACGGTAACACTCTAGTTATTCTTTTATTTAAGGGCATAGTATAATGAATACATTTCCAGATGAATATCTTCACCCTTGGAATTGTGTTCATTCTCCATACCTTACTTCAAAACTTTTTCATCTCCATTTCCTCTGGTTGTCCTCTATGGATTAGCTTTTTGTATAAAGACTTGACTGTAAATCTTCCGTATTTCTCCAATTTCCATTGTAGATCATCCCTTTTGTCTTTATTTAACTTCATCAACTTGATCTTCTCACATACATGTGATTCAAAGTACCTTTCTAGCTTTTGCACATCCCAAATCCATCGATTTTCATCTCTTACCATCATCTCCTCCAAGTAAACTATTTTATGTTGTTGGTCAGTTGGTTCTACCAGCTGTTCTTGTTGCCCAGGGTACCACATATCATCCCATACTCTAATTGATCTTCCATATTCCACAATCCATTTTGCGTTCTCTTTTATTTTCCCCATCTCCTTAATCAGGTTTTTCCACACCCATGAGTCTTTGTCAGAGCAACCAATACACGTCGTTTGGATACATTTTGTTCTCTTTTCCATCGTCTTTAATCAATATCCTATTAATCTGTAACGGATTATTATGCACTTATTGGTATATTTAACTATCTCCAACTTTGACAAATTGAAAGAGTAGACGCTTATAAGAACTTCTCCAATGGAATGTATGTGAAGATAAATGTCTAAGTCCACATATGATAGACATTCATTTTCCCCAAAATTCTTCTCCAACCCCAACTTCTTAATGTCTTTAGACATTCACCTTGAAAATTTCAAGCTATCCTAGTAATCTTTTTCTTACCTAAATTAATTTTAATATATTAAATATCCATTTTTAGCTTTAATAAAATTTAAAAATTACTAAAAATAAAATTAACATTTAATTCATAAAACATCACAAACAACACTATAGGAGATGAACTATTTTTCCTCCCTAAACTTAAGGAAAAATTGGTATGAGGATGTCTTGTTTGTGTTTACACCTAGGAAACACACACAACCACCATTGGAGAAACTCTAAGCTTGACAAACCTCTCAATTTGATGAATCTCTAAAAGTTGATTATATTCTAGGAGGAGATTATGATTAAGTTGGTGAAGAACAACTAGATTTTCTTGCTGATAAGCATGTAAATGAAACATTTTATACCCATATTTATATCAGCTAGGATCCGATATTTTGGCTAACAACATTATTTTGATGCTTTTGTAGAAAGTACAAGTGAATTCGATGTCCGAAAAAATAACGGCTAAATGTACTATATTGCGATTGGCATGGTATTTCCATGTATCAGCAACCACAATGATGAAATAGGTTGGCATGGTACTTCCATATATCAGCAACCACAATGATGAAATATGATGGCCTGGTATTTCCATATATCAGCAGCACAAAGATGAAATGGGGTTGTCCTAGTATCTCCATGTATCAGCAAACACCATGATAAAACAGGGTTGGCCTGATATCTCCATGTATCAGCAACCACCATGATGAAACGGGGTTGGCCTGGTATATCTATATATCAGCAACCCCAATATAGTTGGCCTGGTATCTCCATATATACCAGCAGCTGAAGTTATTTCACTACCAGAGGCTCAGAAGTGTGATTCAAGAGAGCAACTAATTTTTATTCTATGCCAGGCACATGCACCCGCTAGTGGAGTAAACAAAAAGCAGTTGTGGCACCAAATAATATTGCCAGTGGTGATTGCTTCGAGTTCCTGCAGGAACAAACGAAAGCAAGAAATGTTGGTGGTTGTGTATGGAGCTGAAAACTAATGCAGTAGTGTTGTTCGAATGTGCTTGGAACTGATGTTGATCGTGGAGGCTGAGAGCAAAAATGATGGAGGAGCTGAGACTTAAAAGAGATGGGTTTAATAAGTTCTTCCAGTAATGAGCGTATGATCGCTGTCGTATGCGTCAAAAATAAATTACACTTTCTTACTACTCAAAATATAAATATAGCAAGGGAAAGAAAGGATCGAACCCACAGAGTGGACTAGGTTGTCAATATGTTTCGGTTTCCTATATAAAATACTGGGGTAATTTTTCTGATTTTTATAAAAGCAAACTAAAATAAAGCAAATAAAGAAATAAGCAAACAACTCAAATAGAAGAGATATTGGTTAAGGATTCATCTTGGGATGCACCAGGTCCCTTTGAAGACACCTGCATCATTAACCATAATCAGACCAGAACCCATACACTTACTTTCTTTGCAAAAAGAAGCATCAAAATTTATTTTATGGAATCCTTCAGATGGAGCAGTCCATTGAACTGCTATTCTTTCACTTTGTACTTGATTTTATATTGCTTTTCCTTTAGCCAAGTGCTCATTCCATTCAATAATAGATTTCTTGATCTGCTGCACTGTAGCATTTATCTGAATCTGTATATTATCAAAAACTATACCACACCTCATTTTCCAAATATACCACAGAACATGGACAAAGCAAACAAGATTTTCATGAACATGAGAGATATTATTACCACTGGTATTAGTAAACCAGCTATTAATACAATCTATCATATCGTGACCTATCACAAAACCAAGATTAGCTATATCCATGGAATTCCAGATCATCTTAGTCACATGACAATCTAAGAACAAATGGTTCACAAATTCAACTTCCCTGAGACATAGAGGACACAAAGTGTCAACATTATTCCTATGTCTATCTAATCTTTCCTTAACAGGTAGACAATTCTGAATACATTTCCAAAGAAAATGCAAGATTGTTTGTGGAAGGTTGCGTTTCCATAAAAACTTCCAAGGAAAGTTTGGAGGGGCAACAGAAGAGGAGGAAACATTAGTTACATCATTAACAACTCTATAAGCAGTTTTAACGGAGAAAACTCCATTGACTGTTGGTTTCCATATTAACCTATCTTCACCGGTTAAAGGAATTCTGATTTTACAAATCTCATTAACAATATTACTATCAAATAAGACTTATAAGAGTTCAACATTCCATCTGTTACTATTAGGAAGTAGTAGCTGATCTAGAGTTTCCATGCTACTAGACATAAACCTAGATGGAAGAGTTCCAGAGATAGTTGGGACCCAAATATCTTCCAAATGGAAATACTTTTACCATCACCTACCTCCCAGCAATAGTGATTTTTAATAATATCAATGCCTTTGCATATACCTTTCCAAACCCAGCTACCATCAGTATTGTAGGCATGTAAGGGATTGATGTTTGGGAAATATTTGGAGCTCAAAATTTTTACCCATTCAGCATCTTTTTCAGTAAGCATTCTCCATGCAATTTTTTCAACAAGGGATTTGTTTAACTCAGCAGTCTTTTTAATATTAAGTCCCCCCTGGAGCTTTAGGATTACCTACTACTTCCCATTTTTTAGGAAAGCAACCTTTACCACCATGCTTTTTATTCCACCAAAAATTCCTCAGGATACCATATAGTTTATCAGTAAGTTTTTTAGGCATGGGAAAAATAGCTAAGTGGTGGGAAGCCAGAGTACCTAACACAGATTGGACCATAACAATTCTAGTTGGTTGGTTCATGTTCTTACCCTTCCAAGTGGTTAATCTATCCATAAAACTATCAGGTAAATGTTTAAAGGTTTCCATTTTATTTTGTTGGATGAGGATTGGAACTCCTAGGTATTTATCCTTAAGACCAAGAGTCTTAATATTTAGAATACTATTTATCTGCATTTTAACATTACCATCCATTTTTGGGGAGAAAGCCATACTTGATTTATCATAGTTAATAGATTGCCCACTATACTTACTGAAGTTTCTTATAATAGTTTCCAACTTCCTATCTCCTTGAGTAGTAGCTTTAGCAAAAATAAGGCAATCATCTGCAAAAAATAGACGACTAACAGAAGGGCTAGAATTAGTAACTTTTATACCTTGGAAAGTTCTGTCATTTTCAGCTTTAAGAAGTAATCTTGAAAAACAGTCCATAACTATGATGAAAAGATATGGATACAAGGGATCTCCCAGTCTGAGACCCATTGTAGGGTAAAACACCTCACCTGGCGAGCCATTAAGAAGGATGGAAGCAGACACAGTAGATATACACTCCAAGATCATAGAACACCAATCATCATGAAAACCAAGTCTCTTAAGAATATCTATCAAAAATTTCCACTCAATCCTGTCAAAAGCTTTTGACATATCTAATTTAATAGCTATCAGCCCTTTAGTTGCTTTACAATTTCTCATTGTATGCATTAACTCATGGGCAATAACAATATTGTCAGTAATTTGTCTAGAAGTGAGGAAAGAAGATTGATATGGACTTATTAACTTATCCATAACTTTATTAAGTCTATTGGATAATAACTTACTAATAAGTTTATAGGCAACATTGCTTAAACTAATAGGCTTGAAATACCGAGGATGTTTGAAGACATTAGTTTTGGGAATTAGACTTAAGAAACTATGATTTAGCTGCTTTAACAGATGTTTAGAGTGAAAGAAAGATTAAACCATTTTTACAGTGTCTTCTCCAACAACAGGCCACGTTTTTGATAGAATCCAGGAGGATATCCATCTGGACCAGGAGAGGTCCAAGGCTGCATCTGAAACAAGATATTTTTAACTTCCTCACTAGTAGGCATTTTTATAAGAATATCATTATCATCCTTTGTAATACAAGGCATAATATCACAAAGTAAATCATCACCATCTGGAGGGCTAATAGTTTTACTAATATTAGCAAAGTGTATTCTAAGTTTATTAGCAATACACTTCCTATCAGTGATCCAAATACCAGTATTAGACTGAAGAGTTTCAATCTGAGTTCTTCTTTTCCTATATTTAACCTTATCATGCAGGTATTTGGTGTTCCTATCATCAAAAGTTAGAACATTTTTCTTAGCCCTTTGGGAGTAATAATCATGTTTAACTTGATACCAATAATCTAGTTTAGCTTCCAGGTCTTTCAGTCTACTACTGTTGTCCATATTACTGGTATTTTGGGATAGATTGGTTATTTCAAATTGCACATTTCTTATTTGGGTGTGAAAGTTCCCAAATTTATTATGGTTCCAATCACTTACAATAAACTTAACATTTTTGAGAGATCTAGTAAGTTTAAAAGCAAAGGAACCATTATCATGAGTTTTCCAATTGTTTTTCATAAGATCAGCACAAGAAGCATCAGAAAACCAACATTTGTTAAACCTATATGGCTTACTAGTATCATTAGATTCCCTATCACAAACCAATAAAATAGGACAGTGATCACTAGCATGAGGAATAAGATGATAAACAACACAATTAGGAAAAAATTGCAGCCAATCACCATTACAAAGAGCCCTATCAAATCTTTCAAGAATCAAATTAGGATCACTTCTTCTGTTGGTCTAGGTAAAAGGATTACCTATATAAGGTACATCACTTAAATTGAGATTTTCCAGATGATCATTCACAAGGTCCAGATTAGCTTGACTAGGTGGGTTGCCTCCTAGTTTCTCATCCTTATGAGTTATAAAATTAAGATCCCCAACTATAACCCAAGGGCAATGATAAGAATTAGCTAATCTATAAAGGAAGTCCCACTGTTCAGCTATGTCATCATCATTTAAAGCACCATACATAAGAATTACTAGAGATTTATCACTTCTAGCATCAACTTGCATATGACAGACAATAAAATTCCTAGTAGTATCTATGATATCCAAAACAATACCATCTTTCCACAATAAAAATAAGCCACCTGAAGCACCTACAGGATTAACAAAACAATAATTCATGTAACCAAAATTTTGAGTATATCTAAGCTAATTATGTTCAATTGAAGAAGAAAACAAAATCAGAAAAAAAAAAAAGCCAAGTACCAAAATGGTAATTTGATCGTAAAATAAACAAATGGATAAGTAGTTATAAAACACGTGGATAAAGCTGAAGTCTCGTCCAAACACATGGATAAGTAGTTATCCAAGCTGAAGTCTCATCCAAGCTGAAGTCTCGTCAAAACATCCACCTGCATTAACTGTAAATAAAATAGTCCTTTTAAAGTACAGCTACACACCCATTATATGCCGTTAGATCTTCTCAAGATTAAATTTTGGCTTTTGTTTCCAGTTCCTAACAAAAATTGTTACCTGGGCTGTTCGTTTTTCTCTGACCAATTACAAGGCATAAGTAACACTTTCACGGATTTTGGGGTGGGCTGTAGCCTAGGTAAGCAACCCCAAATCCGTCGCTGGTTCCATGCGATCATTAATTCGGTACAATAACATGATCGAACCAAGTTGGACTCACCAGCTCAACTCCGGTCATGACGGTGAACTCGGATCAAGTCAGACTCGTTTCAGAATAACCTAACTCGCTACAAGGTTTATGTCTTTCTTACTGTGGCCATAGTAGAATTCCATGTGGGGTGATAATAAAAAGTGACACAAAATCCGCAAACATTGAAATTGAACATGCATCTAGCTAGGTCATAAAACAAACATACTAGAAATATATTCAGAGAAGAGTTCGGACATATAATAATAAGTAACAAAAGTTCATGGCACTAATAAAGTCTTCTGTATTATGTTTACATAATCAGCCCTAAACTTTGGTCCCAACTTGCAAGACACCCAGAAATTAGTATTCAAAGGCTCAAGGATGTCGGATGTTGTGTATGGAATGATATAATGAAAGTAGCGCACAAACGACTGAGGATGCAACATAGACAATGAAGGTAAATTTCTGGCACGAATGGTATTCACGGCGAGATGGTAGAATAAAACTGTTGATTAATACGCATAAAAAGTGGCAAAAGAAACAAGTAGAGAGATAATAGAACGCCATAAGTTGATGATGGCTTCCAACGACCTTACGCGCTTGAATCAAGGGGAAGACACCGGCGATGTCGAATGCTAACAGGGACTTATAACGAGAGCTGTCTTCTTCTTCAGGGAAATTGAGAATCTTATCCATCATGAAACCTATCGCCAAAGAAAACACCAAATTATTACCATGAATTAATCTTATCAGTCTCCAATTCCAGTCAAATCAAAATCTCGATTTCTTCCTATTAACAACAATCTATCACTAATCAACAGAAGAAAAAAAAAATTAAGTTACTCAGTAAACACAAAATTACGAAGTTCACAACAGCAATTTAAGGCTTTCGACTTGCAGCTCAACCACAACATTCATGCTTGCCAAAGATAAAACATATAGATCTAATAAATTCACCCAGACTAACAAAATCCTGAAGATATACAAACTTTTGTACCACGCAGTATAATACTACTTACTGCCTGAATTAGTCGAAAAATACAACATGCTCAGGTTATAAGAAAAAATCAACTTAAAACAAAACATTTCCATGCAGAATGATCAGTACTAACAGAGATCAAGAACTTAATCATACTGAGAAACACACAAAACAAGAAGAATTAACGCTACATAGTACAGATCATCAAACTTACAACACTGAAAAGTTGGTTTCATTTTAAACCAACAAAATCTTCCAGCATCATTCATGAGCATATAAACAACAAGAAGAGAAAATCAAACTCAGGTCTAAAGAAGAATCAATTCAAGAAGAAAAAAGGAAAAATCATGAACATACTTAGTATCTACATCAAACCAAGTAGAATACAATGTACGAATTTATACACAAACATGCCTATCTTTTTGAGACGGAGGGAGTACAAATTTATAGAAACAAACTACACATATTCGGATTTGAGGAAGAATCAACTTCCAAACAACAACAATTCCCGAGTGAAATACAAAAACGTTTTCAAAATCACCAAAATGATGCTTTACTAAGAAAATTAAGGGAAATAAACTAATCGAACCCAATTGACATTAAAAAGCAAAGATTACAGGTAAATTTGAAGTCCCAGTGAAAGTTAAACACAAAACTCAAACAAATTTGATGCTAACAATAAAAAATTACAGGTAAATGAAAGAGTTAAGGTTTCTTACACTGGAAAAAAATCAAAATCTCTGAATAAACAAACACTTTCTTCCTTGAACAATACAGATCTGAAAGTTGATGGTATTGAAACACTAAAAAAGTGATGAAAGGGGTTTTTGCTAGGAAACTTCTCTCTAAATTATAATCATAATGAAGAGCTGTTGATGGGTGGGTAGTTGATGACGAGTAATTATTTTATTTCCCAATGGAAACATAAAACAAAACATCCAACTTTTATTCTCCTTTTTCCATTTTTGGGTACCAGTGAGATTTGTGTTGAATTTCTTGCCAACCCTAGTGAAATGAATGTGGTGGATGACAGATCAGGCGTGGTAGATATCCCACTCCCGGAGGAGGACATCTTTTCGATTTTGTAGTTAGTTTAAGCTGGTTTCTTATTTCGGGGCCGGATTTTGTAGTTAAACTCCATCTCCATGAGTAAGGAGTTCAGGAGATGGCAGATTTCTGATGATGTGGACTGAGGAAGATAAAACAACTGTAGTACAAAAATGAAACAAGTTATTGATCCACCAGGGATTCTACATATAGGTGATCACATAAATCGAACACACAAATTTAGGTGCCTCTGTGGAATTTGGCATCACTGCATCAGCCAGCACCAAATTAAAATAAATACATGATCAGAGTTTGACTTTCATTGACTTTCCGATTAGACCAAGTGTTATATATGAGATCCCTAATTTATTTTCAGCGTTTTTTGACACCACCAACAAAAAGGAATATGAACGAACCCCAGAAGCATAATATCAATTAAAGACACTGAATATTCAGAAGACGATAACTCAAGGCTTGAGAGCAAGGGACAATCTGAACCTGGGAGTCGTATCCAAAGCCTTGTAGTCAAACTAGCCAGAGAGTGACAAGGAAGACGAACTTCCCATGGTTGTTGACACCTATTTTACTGGATCAACTGCATATGAACTACCTACTGTGTTTTTGTTGTTGTTAGTGGAGAACTTCCTGCAAACCAAAATTCCTTTTAAACACATCAACATGGTATATCCCCCTTATCAGAAAAAATAATTGAAGCTTTATAGTCTGGACTAGTCACGCTAATACCAGCATTGTACTTTGTCATCACCTACAATTGTATCATAACTAGCCTCTGCACCAAAAGCAATGCTAGGGAACCCAAACATTAGTCACAGGGAACTGGATGATGTGACAATTGCATGATCATGCAAATATTGCACCTCTACCTTGCCAGAGTTTTAGTTGGGAAGCTTATATGCAGAAATCACTTTTGTTGCAGCCATAATTTCAAAGAATGTTAAGGTTATCAAAATATTCGACTATGTGATTGATGACTGTATTCTCGTACTTGAGGTTCTATTCCCCCTCTTGTACTTGGCATACCTGTCACATAACATCAGTATCAACATTTTCGGTTAACCCTCTAGATAAAACCTACAAGAAACATAATATATTGCAACACCCTATAGTTGTGGCATAAACCCTTATTAGTGTCGCGATAACCTATGTAGCAAGAGGTCCTTTTTGCAGCACCAATTTTATTTCTGCAGCAAGAAATTATACTTTTTTGCCACACTCTTTTTATATTGTTGTCACAGTTGTGTTGCAAAAGTTTCATTTTGCAGCACTAAATTATATGTTTTAGCGGCTGCTGAAAAGTACTGTGACTAGAAATTTGCTTTTGCAATAGCTATATTAAAGGTGTGGCAATATATGGTGTAGCAATAGCTATATTTTCTTGTAGTGGACCATCCAGAAAATGATTGCATTTTATGATGGCAATGCTGGGTCAAGAAGCTGGCACGAGGTAAAGTCAAGATGCTTGAGATGCAGCAAATTCATCGGTTGTAAAGAGCCAAGTTGGTTCCCAAACAAATTAAAAGCATGCCAAGAAAAAAATAATGAGAAATTAGAGTATAATGCAACGACCTGGTTTACTGATTATTCAATCCATAAATTACTTTACTGAAAAATTTCTCCAGTTAGCAGGTCCTCTCGTAGCTATGTAGTAATGCACTTGTTGGAATTTTTGAATAGAAATATGAATAGGTGTGTCAACTCACTTGAGTCTTTTCAACATTAGTATCTTATCCCAAGGGATGTGACTCTCCATTAAGGGTTGTGACTCTTCATGAAAGGACTTCTCCAAGATTCACTTCTAGCCTATATAAACCCCACTCATTCTCCATTGCAAGTGTGTGATTTTAGAGTCATAAAACTAGTACTAGAAATTTATGAGTTTGCATGTGTCTTCAAGAGTTAAAAAAGAGTTTATGCTACATCTATTCGTCTTCACTGTTCGGTGTTATCGAAGTGCTGCGAAAAACATCGAGGTATTGTTGAATGTTGGAGACATGTGCCGCTAAATCTGTAACAACATTATATACAGGGCATCAAATGTCTTAAGCAAAGAGATTACTCGCCTCAATACACCCAAGTAAGTTTGTTTAAGTTTGTGATTGATCATCTTTTTCTATCCTTTTTTTCTTGTTTTGTTGTTGGTATTACAAAACGTAATACATTGATGAAAACCGTTTTACAAAGAGTTGTAACGGATCGGTGGATAATACACGAGTTGTATTATCGGAGAATCGGTAACGAAGATATTTACCCAACAATCTTAATACATTTGAGTATTTATCATTGTTATTGATTTGTGGTTTACATGTAAACCCGTTTTTGGCAATTCCTATCAACACTGGAACAACCAATAAGTGGTTAGTTGTTGTGACGTTTTGAAATATGAAAAGTGCTCAGAACTATACATGGAACTCATCAATTACGGATGTATGGTAAAGCAGCGTTACCAAATAGAAATAGAAATTTCTAGTGTGACACAGTACATGGGGCTGGTAATGTACTCACTAGGGATTTTGTAATGTACTCAAAATCTCAGAATCTCAGGCATAGTTTTCTTGGATGGTTTGGTGATGGACCTAGCCTGAAAGTCCAAAAAGATATACTAATGTATGTGTTCCAACTACAGAAACTTATCTATGTTTTGGAAGTTTTCTCTTCATTCCCTCCACAAATGCATCTCGGTTTCCATGAAAATTCAAATCCATTTAAACATGGAGTCTCTTAAAATTGTTCCATAACGTCGTTACCTTTATGTTTCTCTTCTAAGAGACATCTTGTAGACGAAAGGATGCATGACGGTTAGGTGGAAACACTAATTAGTTTCTTAGGTATGAAAAGTACCCGGAAGACACGCCTAGTGTATGAAAGGGTACATGACGGTTCATGGAGATGTTCTTAGCAATCTCTTTTGATCGCCAAGGGGGAATAGTCTGAACTCTAGACCATGTTCTAGTCTGACTTGTAAGACGGTAGAATTGAGAATTAAATCATTCAATTTCGTTAGTCATCAGAACACATAGATGTTAACATCTTTATAGTTTTGAGATTTTTCTTGATTGGGTGGATTAAGTAACTTGAACGAAAAATGGTTGATATCTCTGTTCCATGGATATTGACTAACCGCTTCAAGGGGTATTACTCTTGCCAATGGACGCCATTTTAATTAGAAGTTGGTATAAGAGATTACAAAGTTTGTCACTCTCTTCCCATGAGATGAAAAGTAGCGTAATCATCCTTCTGTTGTTCGGAATTTTAAAATGAGATACTAACTGTAAGAATATTTCTATATGTAGAAATATCCTATTGGGCCATGTAATATCTTTGGTTAATTAATAATATTGCTAAACATATTGGTTACCATTTATTGGGATTATTTCCTATTATCTCTTCCTTGATGGACGGTCAAGATTGATTGCTAACAACCAATTCCATGGAACCCTGGTCCTCCTTGTACCTATAAAAGGAACTCTATATCCATCAGTATAGAGAAAGAGGAAATTTCATTTCATTACATAAAATGTCAAGAAGGAGAAACCAAGTGATTCCACTTCTGCTCTACGGGGTAATTGCATCCTTAGAAGCTTTCTTGGATTCAATCAATGGCTTCATCAGGTAATATGTTTTAACACAACTATGTATATTTGATTATCATATTGTTCAAAGATCCAACCATTATGTATAATCTAAATCTTATATTTGGTTTTAGAGCATGGTTTAGAACTATATGATTTTCTATGATGTTGTATGCAAAAATTGTGTGATATGAATCCATCGTATTTGATAAGATACTATGATTTTCGGTGATAATTAACCTCCATGAAAACCATTATTAACAGTCACTTAATCATGTTATGAATTAATAAGAAAGCCTTTTGTGAAATTTTTCATAAGTCTATTAATGAATCTTGATGATCAATATTGTGTTGCTTCATCAGTCTCTACTAAAGCTTAAGGACAGCTGCATAAGTGATTGAATGAAAAAACTATTATAGTTATTAGTGTTAGTAGTTTTAATAATTCGGCGTGCATATAATTCTCGGTTTTGAACTCATTAGTGGTTTTAATAATTAGGCGTGCATATAATTCTCGGCGTGCAGTTAAATAATGAAGATTTAAATAATGAAGTTAAATAATGAAGATTTAAATAATGAAAATTTGAACTTAAGTGGAATGTAAGTGGATTGTTAAAATAGATTATTTAAATATAAACTATAATGTTAAGTTGATGAATTATTTAAATATAAATCATCATAAGACTCTAAGTCAGATTCCTCCCACTATTATAGTTAATAGTGGACAATTATGACACAATACTTTCACGAGCATAAAGAGCATCAGTTAAAGGAGTGTCGGAAGAATTATCAAAAGTATTATAATTAAATAATGAAGATTTGAAATCATGAAGTGGGAGAGTAGAATATAATAAAGATTTGAAATCATTAGTGCGTATAATTGTCGGACGTGCTGCTACAATACCCAATTTTTGGAGGAGAATTATTCAAATATAAAATATTATAGTTAATGAGTATTGTACCTCTCTCGATCATGAAAGTAGAATGTTATGCGAAAGTAACCGTCTGTATGGGTTAGACTCATGTATGATAAAATAGTAATTTGCATGTTTAACTTCGGCATAACTGACTTTGACTGAGTGTTTGACTTTTGCCGTTGACTTTGACTATTAACTCTGACTGTTTGACTTCCGCTGTTGACTTTCACATGATGTATTTTTCCTGGACTGTTAATTTTTTATTTCAAATATAGCCTAACTTGAATATGTATATGTTATTGAAAATGTTTGAATTGTATGCTCTTTAGATATCATCACAGTGATACTAAAGTATTTTGTTATATTAACATGTCATTGTAAGTCTACATCGTTTTGTGCAATCACATAAGAATAACTATCACCCACAGGAGATGTTTATTCAAGTGTTTGTATATATAAACATAAAGAAATTAACCATTTAATCATACATATTAGAATGAAAAGTTACCCACATGTAACTCTAATTCACATGTTTGAGTAAATATTATGATTATGTATGTAACCATGAAAGGAAAAATTTCCACAGATGTTTGTCTTTGCTTGCTTATATATGTGTGAATGTTTTTATGACTTTATGACATGATTGTTGTTTTATTAAGATTCTACCCACAAGAGTTTCTTAATTTATATGTGTGTGAGTATGACTTTGTGTATCTTTGTCATGTTTTACAGCTTCTAGTTCTAAGTCTTTGCATTCGTATACTTCTTCTATCCCATTCTTAAATGGCACCAACTTCTCAGAATGGAAAGAGAATGTTGAGTTCACTTTGGGTATGCAGGATATTGACCTTACTCTCCAAATTAAAAACCAATTATATATGATAAGAGTTCCACTGACGATAAGGATCTCTTAAAAAAGTGGGAGAGAAGTGATAGGCTGAGCATACAGCTGATGCGAATGCACATTGTTGCAAACATCAAAGAATCACTTCCCAAATAACCTAAAAGTCGTAAAGGAACGCTTTAAAACAGTAGATAAGTCTCTAGCTTGGAAATTGATGGCTCATATTACCACCATGAAGTATACCAGTGTAAGGTCAATGCACCAGCATGTGATAGAATTGTGTAGCATTGCTGCTAAGGTCACTGAGATAAAATTAACTGTGGATGAGAACTTTCTTGTCAAATTCATTCTCAACTCGCTACTACCACAATATGCCCCGTTTCAAGTGCATCACAACACTATTAAGGAAAAGTGGACTACAAATGAACTGGGAAACATGTTGGTTCAAGAGGAAGCTAGTCTAAACCAGCAAGGTATTAATCAAGCGCATTTTGTCAACCTAGGAGTGAACAATAAGCGTAAGCCTGCAAAGGGCAATAAGGGAGCACCACAGAATAATTCTGTTCAACCTGAAAATAAGAAGGCAAAGAAAGATGACAATAAGTGTCGTTTCTGTAAGAAACCTGGTTATTTTCAGAAAGATTTCATTAAGCGTCAAAAATGGTTCGAGAAGAAAGGTAATCCTTTGGGATTCGTAAGCTATTTTGAAACAAATTTGACTGTTAAAGAATCTTCTTTATCATGGTGGTTTGATTCTGGTGCTAATGTTCATGTTTCTAATTCGATGCAGGGATACCTTTCAACCCAAATCACAAAATAGAATGAAAACTTCCTTTTTATGGGCAATGTCAATAAAGCCCCAGTTAATGTTGTAGGCACCTACCATTTGATTCTATATCATGGATACTTTCTTGATTTAGAAAACACTCTTATGTTCCAACTATTTCTCGCAATTTAATTTTAGTTTCTCAACTAGATAGACAAGGTTTTCAATTTCAAATTGCCAATGGATGTTTTAGTTTGTTTAAAGATTTTAAAGTTATTGGTTCTGGTTATCTTTCTTATGGTCTTTACAAGTTAAATTTATCACCATCATCAATACCTGGAACCTATTTAACCATGTATCATAATGATAGAACTAAACATGATGAGGGTAATTCCTCATTCTTGTGGCATAAGAAGCTGGGACACATATCTCGTGAAAAGCTTCAAAGATTGGTAAAAGATGGGATTCTACAGAACCTTGATTTTACTGATTATAAGAGTTGTGTGTATTGTATTATATGCAAGATGACAAAACACACAAAGAAAGGTGCCACAAGAAGTTCCGAACTCCTTGAAATAATACATACAGATATTTGTGGACCTTTCGACGTTCCAACTTTTGGAGGAGAAAAATATTTTATCACCTTTATTGATGATTTTTCACGTTATTGTTATCTTTACTTATTGCATGATAAATCTCAAGCTGTGAATGTTGTGGAGAAATTCATTACCGAAGTTGAGAGGCAATTAGAAAAGAAGGTGAAAATCATTAGGTCTGATAGGGGCGGAGAGTATTATGGAAGGTATGACGAGACAGGAAAACATCCTGGACCTTTCGCTTTACTTCTTCAAAATCTTGGAATTGTTGCTCAATACACAACGCCAGGTTCACCTTGGCAGAATTGTGTAGCATAAAGGCGAAATCGTACTATAATGGAAATGGTTAGAAGCATGATTAGTCATGCGAGTTTACCCTTAAGTTTGTGGATGTATGCTCTTCGTTATGCCGTGTACATTTTAAATAGAGTTCCAAGCAAAGCAGTTCCAAAGACTCCTTTTAAATTGTGGAAGGGCTGGAAACCTAGTTTAAAACACCTGGAAGTTTGGGGTTGTTCAGCAGAAGCGAAAGTTTATAATCCCAAAGAAAAGAAATTGGATATGAAAACTGTTAGTGGTTACTTTATTGGTTTTCCTGAAAAATACAAGGGGTATATTACTTATTGTCCTAACCATAGTATGAGAATTGTTAAAACTGGAAATGCAAAATTCATTAAGGATGACGAAGTTAGTGTGAGTACACCAATGCAAGAAAAATCTGTTTAATAAATCATAGTAATAATCCCTTTACCTCAGATTTCTACAGATATTGTGACTCCTCCGGTTGTAGAACCGAATGATGATGGAGAAACACAAATAACGGCACCGGAGCTTCATGATGAGACTATTTCCAATGAAGAAATTGTAGAACAACCACAAGAACTAGCCTTAAGAATATCTACTAGAGAACGGAAAAGGGCTATTTTTGATGATTATGTGGTTTATCTACAAGAATCGGATTTTGATTTAGGGACTATGAAATATCCATTTTCTTATTCACAAGCTATCAAGTGTAGTAATTCTAATAAATGGATTAATGCTACGAAAGTAGAGAAAAAATTGATGGATGATAATGGAGTCTGGGAATACGTTGAATTGCCTGAAGGACACAAAGCAATCGGGTGTAAATGGGTCTTTAAGACCAAACGCTATGCTAATGGAAATATTCAATGTTATAAATCTATACTTGTAGCCAAAGGTTTCACTCAGAAATTTTCATTGATTACAAAGATATGTTTTCTCCCGTGTCAAAGAAAGACTCTCTCAGAATTATTCTGGCATTAGTAGATCAATATGACCTTGAGTTACATCAAATGGATGTGAAAACAGCTTTTCTCAATGGTGAGCTTGAGGAAGATATTTACATGTATCAACCTGAAGGTTTTGTCCTAGAAGGAAAGGAACATATGGTTTGCAAACTTAGGAAATCAATTTATGGACTTAAGAAAGCCTCCAGGCAATGGTATCTAAAATTCAACGAAACCATTCAAAAATTTGGTTTTGAAGAAAATGTTGTAGATCCATGCATATACCTCAAGATCAGTGGGAGGAAGATCATATTTTTGGTATTATATGTAGATGACATACTATTTGCGAGTAGTGATCTTAGCCTTATGCATGAAACAAAGGAATATCTCTCGAAGAATTTTGAAATGAAAGATATGGGTGAGGCTTCTTATGTGATTGGGATAGAAATATTCCGTGATAGATCACTTGGAACATTATCGATCTCACAGAAAGCATATATCGAAATAATTTTAGAGAGGTTTGAGATGAGTGCATGTAAGCCAAGCATAGTTCTGATTTCTAAAGGAGACAAGTTTGGACTCAATCTTTGTCCTAAGAATGAACTGGAAAGTAAACAAATGGATAAAATCCCTTATGCTTCTGTAGTGGGAAGTTTAATGTATGCTCAAGTTTGCACATGACCAGATATCATCTACATAGTTGGTATGCGGGGACGATACCTTGTGAATCCTGGAATGGAACACTGGAAAGATGCAAAGAAAGTTTTAAGGTACCTACAAGGAACGAAGGATCATCGTCTCACATTTATGAAGCCAGATCAATTTGAGTTGGTTGGATATACATATTCCTATTTCATGGGATGTAAGGATACTCGAAAGAGCACTTTTAGATATCTTTTTCTATTAGCTGAAGGAGCAATATCATGGAAAAGTGCAAAAGAGTCGATTCTCACTGGATCAACAATGGAAGCTGAATTTGTAGCATGTTATGAGGCTACAAATCACTGTTCATGGATGCGGAATTTCATCTCAATGTTTGGAGACTTAAATTTTGCCTCCGCACATGTGAAACTTTACTGTGATAATGCCGCGGCAGTATTCTTTTCAAAGCACGCTAGATATACTAAGGGTTCAAGGCACATGGATCTAAAGTACCTATGCGTGAAACAAGCTGTTCAGATGAAAAAGTTTTTCATTGAACACATAGGCACAAAACGTATGATTGCAGATTCATTTACGAAGGCGTTACCTCCTAAGACTTTTTTGGAACATGTTAGAAACATGGATCTTGAGGGAGTAAAAAATAATTAGTTTCACTTAGACTTTTGCTTATGTTTGAACACTTATTGAGATCTTATTATTGTTGTTATTATGAACTTATTTATGTATCCACTTTAGTATACCTTTATGTTATTGGATGAATGTTACAGAAATTGTTTTCTTTTGAAGACAATAGTGGACCATTATGATATCCCATTTAAGGCCTGATTAAGTAAGTTGCTTGTGTTGTGATACATGGAAGGGAACACGTTGATAACAAGATAATATGTCACCTACATGACTCGCATAAGTTATTTGCTTGGTTAAGGTATTACGTTTAACCATTAAATTTGTTTAGCAATTATGCGCACTTATATTTTTCTACGATTAACCATTAAATAAATTATCACATGGACCAGTTGATAGGTGTTGTAAAACACCTAATTTTATATCTAGTATTTATGTTTTCTTTGCCTTTTATCCTTGTGAATTGCATCTCTTATGTTTAGTTTTGAGTTATTAGGTGCAATGGAGTCATTGGGAGCAAAAGAAAGAGAAAAAGTCCATTTGGAACGTAAAGAGAAAGAATGTCAATTCATTGGTGATTTTTGGAGCAGACTAGGTTGTGAAACCGACAAGCCATGCTTGAGATGATTAGCCCTTAACATTAAGTAGGGTCCCTATATCAGTTTTGGTTCCTACATGACCTTAAAATTGAGAGAATTTAGTTCTCAATCATATACTTTCATTCCCTATTTCACATGAGAATCAATGGCGGCTGATGTACCAGAAAAATCGATGAAGGATGAAACAAGTTGTTTTGCTGTTAGAATTAAAGGATGGGAATTTGCTATTATAGATCGAGAAGGAATTCGAGATATGATAAGAAGGTTCTGAGATGATTGGAATGGAGAGAGTGATAATGATTCAGGGTTTCAATAAAGAACAATTTTAGGGTTTTCTGTGGCTGAGTTCTGGCGTTGTTCTTGAATAATTGAGGGATCGAGCTGAGCAAGGAAGTTGGGATGTGCTTGAAATCATCGTTTGACAGAGAAATCAAGGGTTTGGTGGTGTGTGAATTACAGGAGATGGAAGAGAAGGTACATTTGCACTGGTTGTTGTTGTAGTTCATTGAGACTGATGATGTGTTGGTGGTGATAGCTTTCAGAGTTGGTTGTGCAGATATAATGGTGTTGTTACAGGGTCTTATGGACTTGAACTTAAAATGCACAAATTAGATGGATGAATGAGCTGGTATGGAATTGCAGGTAGTGAAGTTCAAACTGAGATGGTAGTGGTTAAGGCTATGGTTGGAACTGATGTTACAGGAAATAAAGTTAGTGTTGCTGAGAATGGTTGTTGGTTTGGTGCTAATGAAGTTGTTGGCAGTATTGAATTAGGAGATGTTATAGGGCATGAGTCTGTGAGGCTGCAATCTGGTAGAATGGTTTTCCTGAGATGGTGGTTACATCTGGGTATTGTGTGTTGGTGCTGTGCTGTGCTTAAGGTGGTGACTGAAAGATGATGAAGATGGAGCAGTTGAGTTGTTTGAGACTTGGGTTTTCTTTTAAAATTGGTTGTGCTGTGCAGTCAAGACTCAAGGGAGGTTGTTTAGCAGTATGGCTGTAGTGAGTTGAATAATTGAATGAGCTGGAAAGAAGCGAAGAAGTTGAAGCTTAAATGTTCCAGGGAGATTGCAGGTGGAATGGGTACTGCTAGTTCAGGTTAAGGAGATGGTGCCAGAAAATTGTTGGTGACAGAGACGAGGAAAAAAAAAGCGAGATATTAGCTGAAATGGGTATTGCAGTAGCATGATATTGCAAGAAAGAGAGAGCTTGTGCTACTGGCTTGGAGGAGTACTGAACTTAATTTGGTGGTGACAGTGATTGAGATGGAGAATCGAAGACAAGTGGCACTGTTAACTGTTGCATGTGAATTGAAATGATACCGCATATGGTTGAAATGGAGTTGCAGCTGAATTAGTTAGTGGTGATTGGATTATGGACTGGTGCAAGGAAGGAATAGCTGGTGAATTTCAAGTGATAGCGCAACTAAATTCAGGGACAAAGTTGTTGGTGGTTGCCGAAAATGGATGAATGGTGTGTTGAGAAGGTGTAATTGCAAATGGGAATTGCAGGTTTACAGGTCAAGGAGTTGTGGTAGGTGCTAGAACTGGGAATGGTGTTGTTTCTATGGTGGTAATTAAGAGAATGATGATGTGAAGATGTGTTGCAGTTGAGTAGATGCAACCAATTCTGTGGAGTTACAGGGCAATAGTAATGGTTGCAGTCTAGGTTCTGGATGTGGAAGGAGCTGCAAATTTATGGTGTTGAGAACATTGTTCATTAGCTGGAGTGCAGGTCATGTTAGGCATGGAGTTTTTGCTGCTGTTCAGAGTTATTCACGGCCAAGGAAGCAGTATTGCGCAGTCATGGCGCAACAGTGGTGGATGGCCTGCAAAATGGCTTAGGACATGACCAGTTAGACCAGTCAGTGAGATGACTTGGTTAATGCCGTTATGTTTGACCAGTTACCGGGTGGAATTTGCCGGTAACCTGAGATTTTTGCCTGCCGGATTCCGGTCAACTTCCGGCCGAAAACACAGTTTTCCGGCGAGCCGTTTTTGGGACATATTTTCACATGTGTATTTCACACACATGGGCTTGGTGGACTTCTTATCTTTGGACCTTGGGATTTGAAGACCTAATTTGGGAAGTTGAAAAGCTATAAAAAGAAAAGTTTCTATTCTTTTTAGGAGGGAGATCATTCTACTGGAGTTTTGGAGGAGAGCAGCGACTAGGGTTTGTTTTTCATTTATTTTTCATCTTTTTCATTTTTATAATTGATTATGATTATGATGAATCCAAAAACTACGAGTAACTAAATACTTATTATTGGTTATGGGATATAAAGTGGATTTCACAAATAAGATTTGAATCAATGAATTAGTTTTGTCTCAATAAATTACTGTTTATGATTCATGGTTTATTTTGTTTTATGATTTGATTGTTTCTTTGGTTGAGTCCGGAATCAATCCGATTTTCTTTCATATCTAGAGCTCTATTAGTGTTTTCAATACGAAAATGTTGTTTATCCCTGATTCTAAGTAGCATAAATGTGGGTAGTGTTTGTAGTGATATATCCTACTAGTCACATATGAATCATAACTTGGGTTAAATCGATTTAGTGCTTTTACGCATTTTGATTGCCTTGATTAGTCTTATTCCGTAGAACTTATTGCTTTTAGGGAGTTAAATCTAATTGTGCTTTTACACTTTAGGTTGCTTTCTAGGATGAAGTCACATATGCATCTTTTAATGTGGTTGTGATGAAATCAGGGAATTAGCGGGATATTTTTGCGTTCAAGGTATCCTAGGACTTTTAGTAAATGAGAGATTAAAATTTCAATTCTAGTCATTGTTGAAAACTCAAGTTTGTGAATGAAACTATCCCGTGACCAATACTCTTTCCTTATTGATTACTTTTATTATTAAGTTGCTTACAATTTATTTTTATTGCTTTGAAATATCAACAGCCCCCCTTTGGTTACTAAGAATCTGAAAATTTGCATAACAACAAAAGCCTCTCTGTAGATACGAAGTCTTTCTTATCGCGTACTACATTTATTTTAGTTAAGTAAGAAAGTGAAATTAAATTTGCTTGGCTTAAAACCGACCAAATTTTGGTGCCGTTGCCAGGGAGGCAAACGACTTGTTATTAAGTTTTTAGTTTCCTTTTACAATTTTTGGTTTTTGTTTCTTGTCTTGGTTCTTACTTGCTTGCAAGAATTGTTTTCAGGTACCTAATCACTGGCTTCTAAGGATTTGAACTATCCAAGGTGCGGGATTGCTACTCGAAGAGGCACAATACTCCAACCAAGTCAAGACATACCGGAAGTGCAAGAGATACAAGTGGAAGAAGAATTAAAACTAGAAGGAGAACAAGAGGTTCCATTTGTATAAGAACCACTACTTGAAGAAGAAGAAGCAATGGGTGACGCAAATCGTACACTCAAGGATTTGGCTTCTCATAGGCTTGATGCACAATGATGGCGTATTCAAACAAATTCAACATTCGAGATCAAGCCTGGGTTGATTAGAGAGTTGCCTAAGTTTAATGGTATGGCGAATGAAGACCTAAACAAGCATCTTATGGATTTCAATACCATTGTCAAGGCCATGCTTCCAGCAGAAATTGAAGCCGATGGTGCAATGTTGAAAGTTTTTCCATTTTCTATGGTGGATAGCGCTAAGGATTGGTTGTATTGTTTGACATCCGGAAGTGTCACTACATGGAACGGATTGAAGAAACTTTTCTAGAGAGGTATTTTCCTGCGTCAAAGGCTACTCAAATTTGCAAAGAGATTTGTGGAATAAAGAAACATGCGGGAGAATCTTTGTATGAATGTTGGGAGCGATACAAGAGATTGGTGGCAAGCTGTCTTCACCATCAATTCAGAGACGCTATGATAATCCAATACTTCTATAAAGGTCTTCAATCAAGTGATATATATCTTCTTGATGCGGGGGGTGGTGGTGCACTAGTGAACACGACGGTGGCCCAAGCTGCCGAGTTGATTGAAAGCATGGCTGCAAACTCGCAACACTTCTACACAAGAGGTGAACCAATGGTTAGGGGAGTGCATGAAGTTAGTGATTCATCATCATCACACCGTGATCAAAGGATGGATAATATGGAGCACATGATGCAAAAGATGGTTGCGGTTATATTACCTTCGTATGGTGAAGAGTTGGAGCAAGCTAATGTGGTTTTCCCCAACCAACAAAGATGGTATGATCCCTATTCCAACACCTACAATCCGGGATGGGGAGATCATCCAAATTTCAGTTATGCCAACAAGCAAGGTGCGGTTCAACAACCTACTTTCAACCGTCCGAGTGGATTTCAACCGCAACAACAACAATTTCAGCCGCAACAACAACAATTTCAGCAACCACAACAACCGGTTCAAAACCAAGGTTCTGATATCGATGCAAAGTTACAAAAAATGATGTAAGGTATTTCTACCATGTTCAAGGAAAGCCAACAAGAAACTAAGAGTGCTATCAAGGAGTTGCAGACTCAAGTGGGATCCATGGCGATTTATATCAACAAATTGAAGGCACAAAATACTGGAAGACTCCCTTCTCAACCAATTAACCTAAAATAGGGTGTTAATGCTATTACGTTAAGAAGTGGTACACAACTTGAGCAACCCAAAGTTGCTGATTTAGGTGAAGAGGAAGCTCCAAAGGAGCCGATTTTGGAGGAAAAGAGGGATGAAACTCCCCAAACACCTGAGGTACCTATTCCTAACTCTAAATCTCCTATTCTTACTTATGTTCCTCCTATACCTTTTCCTCGCAGATTTGCAAGTTCTAAGAAGGCGGAACTAGAAAAGGAGATTTTAGACGTTCTTAAGAAGATTCATGTGAACATACCACTCATTGATGCTATCAAGAAAGTTCCCAAGTATGCAAAAGTGTTGAAGGACTTGTGTACCAACAAGAAAAGGCTTAAAGGCAATGAAGTCCTAAGTGTGGGGGAAAATGCTTCGGCAATCTTACAACACAAACTCCCACTGAAATGCAAGGATCCCGGTAGCTTTGACATTCCCGTCAAAATTGGTAACACCACTTTTAAAAAATCAATGTTAGACTTAGGTGCATCCGTTAATGTTATGCCGGCATCCATGTATAATTCACTTAATCTAGGTCCATTGAAAAAGGCTGGAATTGTGTTGCAATTATCCGATCGCTCTAATGTCTACCCAATGGGTATTTTTGAGGATGTTCTTGTGCGGGTTAATAAACTTGTATTTCCAGCTGACTTTTGTGTATTAGAGATGGATGAAGGTTCACCGGACTCATCTATTTCATTGCTACTTGGGCGTCCCTTCATGAAAACGGCTAAAACCATTATTGATGTGGACAAGGGAACATTGACTATAGAGTTTGATGGAGAAATAATACGTTTCAACATTTTCGAGATGATGAGATATCCTAGCGATGTCCACTCTTGTTTCTCCGTTGATGTTATTATGGATGCATTAACACAAAAAGTGTTTGAATTGAATGGTGATGATGATTTGGAAACTGTTTTAACTACATCCATGGATGATGGTGTAGAGTATGGTAACAAAAGTCAAGGAAGCCCTTGGTGATCTTAACTCACTACAAGGATGTCCGGAAACTCATAATATCTCTTTTATTTTTTTACCATATGGTGATGAAAAGATTTTACCTTCTATTGTTAAATCTCCAAAGTTGGAATTGAATCCTCTTCCAAGTCACTTAAAGTACTTGTACTTGGGTGACAATGAAGAGTTACCTATGATTGTTTCTAACGAGCCTAGTGAATTACAGGAGCAAAAACTTCTAAGGGTGCTAAGGAAGCACAAGACGGCCATAGGATGGACAATTGCTGATATCAAGGGTATAAGCCCTGCCGTTTGTATGCATAAGATTTGTTTGGAAGATGATGCAAAGCCTATAAGGGAAGCGCAATGTCGTTTGAACCCCCCAATGATGGAAGTTGTGAAAAAGGAGATACTCAAGCTTTTGGAAGTGGGTGTTATCTTCCCAATATCCGATAGCAAGTGGTTGAGCCCGGTACAAGTTGTACCAAAGAAATCAGGTGTAACGTTGGTAAAGAATGATGAGAACGAACTTGTCCCAACTCGTGTGCAAACCGGTTGGAGGGTTTGTATTGATTATAGAAAGTTGAATGCCACTACTAGGAAGGATCATTTTCCTTTACCTTTTATTGATCAAGTGCTTGAATGTTTAGCTGGACACTCTTATTATTGCTTCCTTAATGGTTATTCAGGTTACAATCAGATTGTGAGTATGTTGAAAACATCATTGAAGTGTTTATGGATGACTTTAGTGTCTTTGGTGATTCATTTGACCTTTGTTTGAACAACTTGTCATTAATCCTTGAACGATGTGTTGAAACAAACCTTGTGCTAAATTGGGAGAAGTACCATTTCATGGTAACTCATAGCATAGTTTTAGGCCACATAATATCTTCTAAAGGCTTGGAAGTTGATAAATCTAAGATAGACCTTATTCGTTCTCTAACCCCTCCCACTACGGTGAGGGAGATACACTCTTTTCTTGGTCATGCAGGTTTTTATCGTAGATTTATCAAGGATTTTTCCAAGATAGCATCACCACTTTGCAATTTATTGCAAAAATATGTGGTTTTTAACTTTGATGAAAAGTGTATGGCGGCATTCAATCGTTTGAAAGAACTTTTGATTTCAGCCCCTATCGTTAAACCACCGGATTGGATCAAGCCTTTTGAGCTTATGTGTGATGCAAGTGACTATGCGGTTGGTGCGGTGCTTGGGCAGCGTGTGGGGAAGATACCTCATGCAATTTATTATGCTTCTAGAACGTTAAATGAAGCCCAGCAAAACTACACAACCACTGAAAAAGAGTTTTTAGCTATTTTATTTGCATTGGAGAAATTTCATTCTTATCTAATTGGTACAAAAGTTGTTGTTTTTTCTGACCATGCAGCTCTTAGGTACTTGCTAATGAAGAAAGAAGCGAAACTGAGGCTCATACGATGGATTTTACTCTTGCAAGAGATTGATATTGAAATCAAAGACAAGCAAGGAATTTAGAACACCATTACGGATCACTTGAGCCGTCTTGTTGTGGAAAATGAATCTATCCCATTGCGTGAAAGTTTCCCGGATGAGCAACTATTCTTAATTTCCTTTGGAGAACCATGGTATGCAGATATTGTGAATTACTTGGTAACCAAACAAATCCCAAAGAACTTGTCTCGTGCTGAGAGGGACAAACTTAAGAGGTTAGGAAACCAATATATATGGGATGATCCATACTTATGGAAACATGGCAACAACCAAGTAATAAGAAGGTGCGTTCCCGAATTCGAGTTTAATTCTATCTTGTCATTTTGTCACTCTTATGCATGCAGAGGACATTTTGGAAATAAGAGAACCGCTCACAAGGTACTTGAAAGCGGTTTCTATTTGCCAACCTTGTTTAAAGGATGCATACACATTTTGTACAACTTGTGATAGGTGCCAAAGAACAGGCAATCTAGGTGCCTGAAATCAAATGTCACAAACTTTTATTCAATTTATTGAAGTTTTTGATGTATGGGGTGTTGATTTTATGGGACCTTTTGTCAACTCTCATGGGAATTATTACATCTTACTTTCTGTTGATTATGTCTCTAAATGGGTGGAAGATAAGGCCACCCCAACTAATGATTCCAAGTTTGTTTCAGATTTTGTGCAAGCTAACATTTTTGCAAGGTTTGGAATTCCAAGAGCCATAATTAGCGATGGGGGTTCTCACTTCAAAAACATGATTTTAGAAAGCTTGTTGAAGAAGTATAATGTTCACCTTATCATCCCCAAACAAATGGAGAATCCGAGGTTTCTAACCGGGAGGTGAAATCCATTCTAGAAAAGACGGTGAATCCAACAAGGAAAGATTGGAGCATGCGACTAAATGATGCTTTGTGGGATTATAGAACCGCATACAAGACACCTATTGGGATGTCTCCCTTTAGGCTTGTGTATGGTAAACCTTATCGCTTACCCGTGGAGATTGAACATAAGGCATTTTGGGTTATTAAGCAATGCAATATGGAGATGGATGGGGCTGGAAAGCAAAGGAAGCTACAACTCCAAGAGCTAGAAGATCTTCGCAATGATGCATTTGAAAGCTCACGGATTTACAAGGAGAAAACGAAGGCCTTTCATGATACTATGATTTCTAGAAAACAATTTTGTGTTGGGCAGAAAGTGCTTTTGTTTAATTCTTGCTTGCATTTATTTCCGGGTAAATTAAGGTCACGTTGGATCGGACCTTTCATTATTACTAATGTGTTTTCTCATGGTGCAGTAGAAATTCGTAGCATAGCTATAGGCAAGGAACTTAAAGTTAATGGGCACCAGTTGAAACCATATTATGAGAATTTCACTTCCGAAGTGGTGGAAGGAGCTAATTTTGTGGATGCACTCCCTCTGGAGGAGTCATATAAAGCAAGGAGATAGTAGGGCTGACGACTTTAAACCAAGCGCTAAATGGGAGGCAACCCATAGGATGAGTATCTCTTGTCTTATTTTTATTTTCTTGTTTTGTTTTTACCTTTTTCTTGTATTATATTTATTTTATTTTTCTGATTTCTTGTCATAGTATCATGGAGAATTTCCCACGTTGACTTACTTTGGATGACTCAATTTACATTGAGGACAAAGTAAAATTTAAGTGTGGGGGAGTGGTATAGCATTTGCATTGTAAAATTTTGAAAATTTTCAACTTTTGTGTAAAATAGTGAATGAAAACTCCAACTTGTAGTTAGTTTAGAGTCACATAGTATACATGTCGCTAAGATTACATCGAGATTCTCATAAGAGTGACTGAACTTAGAGATGACAGAGAACATGATCGGTTTTCTTACTTGTATGAGAGTTAAGGTTAGATTTAACCATGCCAGTGGCAAATAAGGTGCAGACTGAATTCGGTAGTAGAGTAGTGGTCCCCTATAGTGGAGACTACCCATGTTACATCATGAGAGGCACCAACCTTCATTTTTTTGTACCTATCTAAATTTGTGCTTTTAGAGTTTGTGTCACCGTACGTAAACTCCGGGTAGAATAGTGAGCTACCCAACCTCCCACCAATAGAAACACTATTTTGATCTCTTGAGTGTTATTTTATCAATCATGATGATGACATGGAATTGCTAACTTACATACCACTTGTAATCTTGTTCGCAGTTAGCACCATCCACTTTATCTCTCTTTACACCAACAGGTCCATAGAAACACCATCATCATCAACAAGAGGAGCATCACAAATTTGAAGGAAAGTTGAAGACATTCAAGGTTTACAAGCAACGGTACAGAAATGAGCAGATTTCATATTCAAGTATAGCAACAAGACAAGGAGCAGAATTATTACAAGTTGAAGACTATTCTACAAGAGTGAAGATTATCAAGATGAGAATTCAAGAAGTATATGATATCGAGACATACAAGTTGTGAAAAATCAAGCGGTAAAGTACTCAGAACATGACATTTGTACTTGCATGTCTCAAAAAAAAAAACTTGGGACATGGTTATCATTATGCTAGTTCCCTCAAAAAAAAAAAAAAAGACAAGAGAAAAGTTCATTAGGTTCATCATTAGTTTTAATTTTTTGTTTGTTTTCATTTTGTATTTACTTCATTTATCTTGCATTAAAAAAAAATGAAAAAAAAAAAATTCATTGCATCATATTTTGGTTTGTTTAGTTCGTTTTTGGTTTTGTATTCATTCAATAAAGCCAATGGAAGAAGAAATATCTATAGTGAAGTTTCAAGTAACAAGGAATTAGAGGAAAGAATCACATTGTCAAGATTCTACGAGGTTCAAGAGTTATCATCGACAGTTGAATACCGAAGACAAAAATGAAGACAAGGATTGAAGACCGAAGATGTTTCTATGGATGCTGTCAGAGTGGTTCTAACTGCACGCTGAACGGATAACGAGGTAAGTAAATTACAACAATGGACTACTACAACTAAATTACAAAATTTTAAAGTCCTTGAACTTATCTCATCACATACACCTTTTAGCGGAGTTTTTCCTTATCACTGATCCTTTTTATCACTTTGCGGCCACAAATGCTGCAAATTTATCACTTATATCCAAGCTAAGCTACAAGCTGCAGGCTTTAGCATCAAAACACCAAGATATACATCACTAACAGTTAACTGCCATCACTTGGCTAAAATTACAAAATAAAAATCCTGCAGAGTATCATGTCATTTATCTAACATGGTAGAATATCATGTCACCCAAAACCAGTTTCTGTTGAAGCAGCCTATTTACGGGAAAATGGTAGGTGACTATATCAAGTCTTATACATGCAGTTTAGCTTGAAGATTGCTGCTGCATAATATAACACATTTGGTTTCCCTGTGATCTGGTATGTGAGAGTCATACATAAAATGTTTTGAACAATCAGCCATTTAAAACTACAGAAAATGAGTTAGTGATGGTACCTGACCAAACCAGCACCAATGGTAAGTGTTTTCAAGCATTTTCCTTTGAAAATGGATCAACCATTCAGCTAGCACAAACACCATATTATAGTTTATCTTGTATTTCCCTTTTGCTGTATGACACATAATAATAACCATCTTGGTGATGGGGAAATAGCACTCTTAGATGCTACGTTGTACCTGTGATCCTGAAATTACAGTCAACAGCCAAAATCAGATTGAAACAACAATAAAAGTAGAACACCATATCAATTACTAAAATAGCACCAGCACCGGCACATAGTAGAAAATCTGACTTTGGAATCTCAAGTCATTGGTACATTATCAAATGCAAGTTAACTGCTATTAACATTTTTATTTCAGTATATTACCTCCCCATACAACTTAGAGCATCTCAGGGAGATAAACTGGTATAGCTGATAAGCATTTCGCAGCTGCTTTTTGAACTTTCGAACTGAGATCCTTATCATCTGTACATTCGCCTGCATCCTCACTGTAAGTTGAAACAATTATCACTTTTCAAGCACTCGACTGAGATCCTTTGCATCCTACATAACTATAAAGCCCAGATTACATAATTATTCATAAAATGAAACCGTGTATATCTTGATTGCAAGGCAGGAATGATTTTCTTAACATGATTACAAATGAGAGCAAACCTAGTATTTTTTGTGTATTTCTCGATCACTGCAGCACACACGACAACAGAAGCATAACACAATTAGAAAGAAAAAAACTTACCCCAAGATAAAGTCATGGATTCACATAGAGCAAATTGTGCATCCTTTGTCATGGCATCTGCCTCGTCCAGTAGAACCCACTTGACGGATGCCTTTACACTGGAAAGAATGAAGCAGTGTAAGCTAACGAATTCAAGAACATATAAAAAGTTAAAAACATCATCTCGAAGGTTAAATTCCCCACGATAACTTACCAAAGTAAGATTTATTGTCATCTGCTACTACAGTTACAACTCTAGGATGAAGACTATCATCTGCAACAAAACCACAATGAACCAAAATATGTAAAGAGAAAAAACAAACAAGTAACAGGTTTAGAAAGATTCAAAAGTGAGTTCACCTACTGACAACTGATAATACTGTGAGCTAAGGGTACTTATTGTTCTTCAACCGTGATATTTCTGGTACCCACAGATCTGTTGCAAGAACGAAAACGAATACAAAGGATAAGGAGGCAGAGATGGAGAAATCAAACTGTAAAAACACATAGGATAGAATTTGACCTGAAAAATACCACTTATTAAGAAGTGAACTAGTTATCCTAACCCCATAAGATACACATAAAGTAGCCAATTTTAACAAGTCATCAGGGAGAACTGATAAATCCAGATAACTTCCAATGTGATTTCAACAATAAATGTCAATCAATTGATTCCCTACAAAACCCAGTAAATCATCAAAACCCTTAAAATTAAAGATTTAATCTTCAATCTTTAATTTTAACAGACTAAAAACCAAAATCAATAAATCTGTGAAGCAATTTATATATCAACATATTTAATCTTCAATCCATCACACAACAAGATTCAGCTGAAAGAAAAGCAAAAATGGAAACCAAAATCATTCAGATCTGTGAAGCAATTTATATGTCAACAGATTTAATCTTCAATCCATCACACAACAAGATTCAGCTGAAAGAAAAGCAAAAATGGAAAGTAAATCATCAAAACCCTTAAAATTAAAGATTGAAAACCAAAATAAATAAATCAAGTAGGGATTATACCATCTGACAACCAAATCGAAGTCTTAGAATCTCCACACGACAGAATCTTCTAGGTTTTGCAATTGAACTGCAAATTCAAAATCGAGATAAAATTAAATTTAGGGTTTACAAAATCAATTTGAGATAAATGTTCCAGGGTTTTGATTTATGTAAAGGGCTTCATTATTCAGAGTAAGTGACAAGGTGGTTTCTAGGGTTTTGATTTATGTAAAATGTTATCTTACAGAGAAACTGAGACGGTGGTTGTGATGGTGGTTGCGGGACTGGCATATTCCCACCTTGGGAATTAAAATAAATTGTGGGAATAAATGCAAATCATGTTAAAATAATTTGGTGAGACAAAGTGGTTGATTTCCTTTCTTAGAGATCGTCATAAAAAGGGTTTTCAAAATGAATAAAAGATGTGGGTTTTCAAAACTATTCGGAGGGTTTGCCTTCCTACTATTCAATGTGTCACATGATTCTCTCTTCATTCCTACCTGGACACATGTGTGACCCATAAAGAGTTGTTTATTATTGAGAGAAATTTCATAAAATCCTTTCTTGTGAGGCAGAGTCAAGACTTTCGATCACTCCGAACCCGAATTTCTTTCGATAAGGGATGGTTATTTCTCTCTCAACTTTTAAGAATGAGATTGTGTTCATATTTGTGTCTAACTTCTTATGACTAGTGTGCAGAATCTCTATGTCTTCTTAGCGCGTTGGATACTATCTTTTCGGAGAACTTGTAAGTTGGGAACGTAGGTTTTGCGGGTATATCTCTAGTAACCCTCACGAAAGTTGTTTGTATATTTTAGAATAAGTTTTGTTTCATTTGCTCGAGGACTAGGAAAGTATAAGTGTGGGGGAATTTGATATACAACACCTAATTTTATATCTAGTATTTATGCTTTCTTTGCCTTTTATCCTTGTGAATTGCATCTCTTATGTTTATTTTTGAGTTATTAGGTGCAATGGAGTCATTGGGTGCAAAAGAAGGAGAACAAGTCCATTTGGAACGTAAAGAGAAAGAATGTCAATTCATTAGCGATTTTTGGAGCAGACTAGGTCGTGAAACCGACAAGCCATGCTTGAGATGATTAGACCTTAACATTAAGTAGGGTACATATATAAGTTTTGGTTCCTACATGACCCAAAAATTGAGATAATTTAGTTCTCAATCATTTACTTTAATTCCTTATTTCACCTGAGAAGCCATGGCGGATGATGTACCAGAGAAATCGATGAAGGATGAAACAAGTTGTTTTGCTGTTGGAATTAAAGGATGAGAAGTTTCTATTATGGATCGAGAAGGAATTCGAGATATGATAAGAAGGTTCTGAGCTGATTTGAATTGAGAGAGTGATAATGATTCAGGTTTCAATAAAGAACAATCTTAGGGTTTTCTGTGGATGAGTTCTGGCGTTGTTCTTGAATAATTTAGGGCACGAGCTGAACAAGGAATTTGGGTTGTGCTTGAAATTGTCGTTTGACAGAGAAATCAAGGGTTTGGTGGTGTGTGAATTGCAGGAGATGGAAGAGAAGGTACATTTGCACTGGTTGTTGTTGTAGTTCATTGAGACTGATGATGTGTTGGTGGTGATGTCTTTCAGAGTTGGTTGTGCAGATATAATGGTGTTATTACAGGGTCTTATGGACTTGAACTTAAAATGCTCAAATCAGATGGATGAATGAGCTTGTATGGAATTGCAGGTAGTGAATTTCAAATTGAGATGGTAGTGCTTAAGGCTCTGGTTGGAACTGATGCTGCAGGAAATAAAGTTAGTGTTGCTGAGAATGGTTCCTGTTTTGGTGTTAATGAAGTTGTTGGCAGTATTGAATTAGGAGATGTTACAGGGCATGAGTCTGTGAGGCTGCAATATGGTGGAATGGTTGGCCTGAGATGGTGGTTACAGCTGGGTATTGTGTGTTGGTCCTGTGCTTCAGGTGGTGACTGAAAGATGATGAAGATGGAGCAGTTGAGTTATTTGAGACTTGGGTTTTCTTCTAAAATTGGTTATGTTGTGCAGTCAAGACTCAAGGGAGGTTGTTTAGCATTATGGCTGGAGAGAGTTGAAGAATTGAATGAGCTGCAATTAAGCAAAGCAGTTGAAGCTTAAATGTGCCAGGGAGATTGCAGGTGGAATGGGTACTGCTAGTTCAGGTCAAGGAGCTGGTGCCAGAAAATTATTGGTGACTAAGACGAGAAAAACAAGAAGCGAGATATTAGCTGAAATGGGTATTGCAGTAGCATGATATTGCAAGAAAGAGAGAGCTTGTGCTACTGGCTTGGAGGAGTACTGAACTGAATTTGGTGGTGACAGTGATTGAGATGGAGAATCGAAGACAGGTGGCATTGTTAACTGTTGCAGGTGCATTAAAATGATGCCGCGTATGGTTGAAATGGAGTTACAGCTGAATTAGTTGGTGGTGATTGGATTATGGACTGGTGCAAGGAAGGAAGAGCTGGTGAATTACAAGTGATGGCGCAACTGAATTCAGGGACAAAGCTGTTGGTGGTTGCCGAAAATGGATGAATGGTGTGTTGAGAGGGTGAAATTGCAGATGGGAATTGCAGGTTTACATGGCAAGGAGTTGTGGCAGGTGCTAGAACTGGGAATGGCTAGATACAAGAGCATCCCAGTAATAAACGAGATTTACCCTAAATATTCTTAACATAATTGCGCGTTTGTAACATTTAAAAGGTTTATTTTGATTTCGCAATATAAATCAAATTATTAAGCTAATATAAAAACTAAATATTTTGTACAGATGTTTTCTTTATTATAACCTTCCTTTCAAAAAAAAATGTAATAATTAATCAATTATTTGTAAACTTAATTAATTGTATTACCACTAATCAATCACATGATCTTCGTCTAGTGGGTTCAATATATAGAAGCCACATAAAATGGATCTTTCATGGTCAGCTCCATACTTAAGGAAAATTATATTGCTAGGCCTGAAATATCAAATTCTCTTCAGATCTTGCCCATAATTTTATATAATGTATTTTGATATTGACAAAACTACCCTTTCCAATTAATACAAGAAGAATATCAGTACATATTTTCATTTTCCAATTTTCTTTGTTTCTCATTTTATCTCTCTCGGTTGCAGAGAAAAAATATTCTAGGTTTCTTATGAGATTCATTTTCATCTTCCCATTTTAGATCTTCTACTGCAACAAAGATGACGAAGTTTTAGGGTTTTATTTCACTGTTTTTCATCTTCTCCATCGATTCCTATGTAGTCTCAGTTGTTACAGAGATCAATCGCATCCGATAGAGAGAGATAGTACTGAAGAGGAAGAAGATCAACCGCACTTGAAGATTCATCTACAGAATCAAATCGACTTGCAGATAAGTTTCATTTGTTTCTACGAATTTTATACTTTGATTTTTGAAGCGATTCAAGCAAATATCTATCTGTATCTGTTCTTGGAAGTTTGATTTTCGCAGTAATCTGTTATAATCTCACCTTAATCATGTTTTTGTGAGAAAATCACTAAAACATTTCAAGAAAAAATATAAGAATTTTTGTAGGGTTCTTGAACAAAGTTCGATTTATAGTTTAATCTCTTATCTCGATTGAATTTTTGTTTGTAGATTCGAAATCAGTGACTCATTATCTCCTTTACCCATCTATTTAATACGAAATTTTATTTACTTTGATTTTCAAACTCATTTGAGCTCATGTCTAGCGTTATCTATTATTGATTGATTGTTTTAAGTTCGGTCCAGATTTGTTTTAGTTGTTCAAAGTTAAAAAACAAGATGAAGTACGATTTCAAGACTTAGATTATATATCTAAACGAATTTTTTATCTTAAATTTGTCATCGGCTAACATCTGTTATAGAAACTGATACATAATGTTCATTTCATAATGAAACTTATTAAGTCATTGCTTAATATGGTGAAGGAGGAGAAGATGTTGCTGAATCTAGGTTTCGCAGTTGCAAGTGAAAAAATTCTGATTTGGAGAAATAATTGTATTTAAATGATTTAAACTCTGCTACGTTGATAAAGGTACGTGTAAAACTTCCTAAATATGTTGGTGTTATGGAAATTGGATAAAATTATCAGGTTTGTGGTTAGGCTTGTTCAACTTGATTTCGGTGCCTAATTTTGTTATTAAGTGATACAATGGACTTTTCTTCTTCGAGCTGCAGCAAAACTCGGAGCTTCTGTGGTGATTTACCGTCTTCTAGTTTTGAAGGTAATTATTCATACTAACATGTGAATACATTGTGTGGAATGATGATAAAATCTTGTCTCTGCGGCAAAACTTGGTTGCTTTTAATTTGACTTAGTAGTAAGTACCCATTGTCATCATGGATATTGGTTTAAGAAGGATTTGATAATACTTTTCAAATGCCAACCTTTTTTCAAGTACGATTTTGCACTTATGTTTGTGTTTTATTATACACAAGTTCTGTAAACCCGTCCAAATGGACGGGATAGTTCGTTAACGGAATGAAAAAAAAAGTTAATTAACTGAACCAAAAGAAGGGTACATCTGAATTTTTCAAGCTCAATATACTTAATATGGGGTGCAATCTTTATGAAATCTTTATGTATCCTTTTGTTTTGTTTTCATTTTTTTCCTACCACTGGTAAGCACCCTTTGTATTTTATCTCTCTAATATATTCTTTCTCTTCTGATCAATAAAAAAAAAAAAAAAGGGATACAAACTTTATGTGATTGATTTGAATTGCCAAAAGAGGATGAAAATCATATGTTTCTCCTAAAATCTTTCTTAATGTACATTGATGCCCAATTATAATATATTTTTGGCTTGACTTGCAAATCATTTCTTAATGTTTTTCTTAGATTGCTACGGAGCCTTTTGTTTCTCTCCGCCTTTCTAATGAGACTTTTGATAAGCCTGAAATGAGACCATAATGGAAATGTAATTCATAGACAATTATCAAAAGGAAGTAACTTGGTTTTGGTGTCAGCATTATAGTTTAAAGAACAACCCGCCAACAACCATCAAGAAGATTACGAAAACTACTGTTAGGATTTGAGTTTACTTTCTTCATTGGAAGGATTAAGATAAAAAAACAATCACTTTAACCCGTTAAGATAAAACCTATCTAAATTAAGCATGAATATAAATGCACATATACATCAGTAAATGATAGTTACCTTAATCACATATTGCTTTCCACCCTTAATGCTTCTGCAAAGAGAATATACCTGAAAGTCCTATATTTAGAAAATGGACGAACAATAGCTTATACCACCAAGAAAGGGAAAAAATAGGAAAATAAATTATAGTTAATGATCCAACTCATACCAATTTTTAGAAGTTTCAAGAGCCGCCGTTCTTACTTCATTACACATTCGAACATACTCATCCAGTCATAATTTTTGTCTCTGTGTACATTCTTTGCGTGCATTCAAATAAAAATTTTCTTTGCCCATTCTTGAGACTCACGTCGGAAACCCACCATGTGATTTCCAAAGTTCAGAAAATGATTCCAACTTTTGACGTTGCACTAAAAAATAAAACAGATAGATAGATCAATCCAGAAACTATTGCGGGTTATAAACATAGATATAACTTGGGTTCCTATCAGAAATGTTAACAAACACAAAAAGTCAATGATCCAAATGGTGAGGAACCAAATTATCTATATACCTTATAGTATGTTCATACATGATACCGTTGTGCAGTCGAGGAGTCATAAAAATAGGGGTTCTAGTGGAGCAAAAGTTGATGAACACAATGAAGCATCACATTTGCTGATGTTTTAGGAGTCGACTGTAAAAGAATTTGGAAGATATTGTGGTATGCCTAAGAACTTCCTTTATTGGTTGGTAGACTGTAAAAGAAGTTACACTAGCAGCTGCTAGTTATATACCTTTCAAATTAGTATGTTACATTTTTAATTGATAAGCGTTATTGAGTAGATTTTACTGTTTAAGAATCGCAAGTAGCTCTGTGTGATGTCCCTGTTTCTAGTGCTGATGAAGAATATGCTCTGAGTACACAAGGCATATGGATGTGTAGATGTAGACTACACACGCTATATGGATGTTTAACTGAAGGTTACACAAGTCATAGGCATGTGTAATTGAAGTTTACACAATCCATTGTATGTACTCTGTAATCATAATCAGCTGCTGATGCTGCTACTGGTCATTTTTTTTTTCATAGTCCTTGGTTTTCACGTATTGTAATTACAAATCTTCGGTGTAAGTCAGGCTTGTGCTCTTTGCTCTGCATAAATGATAGATTATATTATTCATGATGTTACATGGAGTTATATGGTGTCTGAAGCTCGGTAAAAACAAGTAAATATATTTAGTACCATGGTTGTTCTTGAAATACAAGTGGTCTTCTAGTTGGGATGTTTTCATAGTGTAGTAATAGAGGTAGCAGCAAAAACTTTCATGTTTATGATGGTTGGATAGGTAGTAGCTTTGAATGTCTCCAGTTTACAAAATGGTTGGATAGGTAGTATCTTTGAGTGTCTCCAATGCCACTAAGATCTCTGTTGATTCTATGTCACCTTCATGTGAGTTTATTTGTTATTTTAATAGCAAACCACCATTCTGTAGAAAGAATTTATCTCTGATTTTGGATAGTTTTCTTTTTTTGATGCTCAAAAATAACAATGAGGTTGTTCAGTTATAGGTTTAAGTTCTTATACTTTAGCTAATCCTTTTTGCTGTTTAATTTTATTTTTCAGGTAACTTTTCGTGATAAAATTGGTAAAGAAAATAAGAATTCAAGGTTGTTCAAGAAAATACGGCACAACTCTGGGAGGTAAAAACTAAACTCCAAGAACTCTGTTTCTTTTCTCAATTCTCAACATCCTGTGAACATCTATAACTCTTAGTTACATGAGGAAAATCCATGTGAACTCTTCGTTACACTAGGAAAATGCATGTGTAACTACCGATTACACTGGGAAGATGTTGATGATTTTGCTAGATTCAATGTGAAATCGAATGCGACTGTTGTTAAAAAGAAAGAAGAAATAGAACTAGAACCAGAAGTAGTGGTTATTTTTGGTGCTGAATTCCAACATGAATGTGTAACTTCTAGTTACACTAGTCATATGCATGTGTAACTTCTAGTTACACTAGAAAGATGTATGTGAAAATGAATATACATTTGTTGTGTGTACTGTTCATTCAATCTTATAAAAACTGATTGATTGTTGTTATATTTCAGGTTGCGGATAACTTCATAAAATCTAATTGCTTATTTGTAGTAGTGGTCTCACTGGTACTAGAGTTTACGCTGATTATACAAGTCAAATGCATGTGTAACTAACAATTACACTAGATAAATGTATGTGTAACTTTTATTTACATGAGACAAATGTGTGTGTAACTTCTAGTTACACATGCTAAGAAATTATTTTAAATGAATATTGAAGTAATACATGTATTTTTTGTATGCGTTCTTTTTTATGTCTATTTTTTTGATTTGTAACTTTGCATTACACATGTCATAAGGATGTGTAACTTCTGGATACACATATCATATGCACGTGTAACTTTTGTTTACACATTCACACTATACTTTAATAATTTGGGGCTTAGATTTAATAATTTTCGGCTTAAATTTAAGTTTTAGTTAATTTGGGACTTGACAATATATAAAAGGGCATGAATGTCTGTTAATAACTCGAGGCCTATATTTAAACTTCTTTTAATTAAGGGCCTCATATTATGGGGTTACCCATGAGTCGGGCCTTAGCCTAAGAACCCCAATTAAATAAGGGCATTGCATCAATAACCTAAACACCCAACCAAATCTCTCACACCACGTCGAGAGTTGCGCTAACCTCCCCTTCTATTGGACGTTCAACGGAACCCTCGCTCCTGATTGGCCGAAATCAAATTTAGCCCCCTTACATTTCGTGGCCGTTAATTTTTAGTGGGATTGTTTCTATCTGATGCTCCATATTGGTCGATAATCTTGAGATTTTTTACACCGCGTTTACATGATTTAAATAAATCCAAACCATTAGATTTCCAACAATGAATTACTAAAAATATATTTTTATACGAATATATTAAAATAGCTTTTTTGGAACCCAAATTTGTTTAAAAATTTAAATATAGAAATTTTTTTCCGGAGCTAAGAATAGATACGTTTTCTCTTAAACCCTTCCCCTTCAATATATTTTGGCTTAAAATCTAATAACTGCTGTAAAAAAATTTTGAAAATTTAACTCCTATTTTCGGAATATTTGATCTTTTTTAGGGAAAAAATAGATCGAATCTTCTATATTTTGATTCTTTCGGAAAGAATATAATCTCCGTTAAGGTATGCGAATTGAAAATACTCACTGTATCCTTAATATTAAGTACTCACATATATAGTAAAATTCCAATTACATCATTTTAAGTTTCCATATTAACAACCTAATACTTCTTCGCTTTGGATAGAGATAATCTCAGGAATATGTATTTTCCAAAAAAAATCATTATTACAATGGAAGTACTTAGTTAAATTCGGAAGTCATAGATTTGTTTCTTGACATAGGTTATTCGGTAAGACAGAAGGCGGAGGTTCCAACAATATTTTCTTTCGTTTTCTCTTGAATTTTCCTCTGCATGATCCAAGTCCAGATTGATTTCGTTTTGAGATTTTGAGATCCTGGACCTTCAGAGACAGAAACATATGAAACGTCTTCAGTAGTGAAATGGTATTCATGGATATTGATGTAAGTTCCAATCCCGATGATTGGTTTTTCAAAATTAATCAGTATTGTCATGTTATGTTTTCTGCAGAAAACTAAAGCTTCCATATTTTTTGGATGGAGTTTTTTTTTTTTTACATGGTTATGATGTTTTAAATTTTCTTGGCTTGATATAGGGTTTGATCGCTTGGTTTTTCGTTTGGAGAAGCTACGAGAGAAACCAGCGCTTGAGTGTATTTGAATTAAATAAATCATTTCAAATACCACTAAAGATTCTTATGTTCAAAAAGATGAACTTTAAGGTAATATTTTTTTTTTATTTTGGTTTTGGTTTTTAGAGGGGCTGGAATGTGGACTCTTTTTTTTTTGAGTGTCTTTGTATCCGTGTGTATCTGATTTGGTTTTGTTAGGATTTAAGTTATTAAACCATCCCAGATGGTATTGGATTAATCGCCGATCGGTTAGGGATTGTCAGAGAACACGCTAGAAGTATTGTGGATATGACTTGCTTGCTGTGGAAGTGTGTAGCTGATATAGGTAAGTTTTTTTCTAAATCAAGTCAATTTCAAAGCTCATATCCAAAATACTTCTAGCGTGTTCTCTGACAATCCCTAACCGATCGGCGATTAATCCAATACCATCTGGGATGGTTTAATAACTTAAATCCTAACAAAACTAAATCAGATACACACGGATAAAAAGACACTAAAAAAAAAAGAGTCCATTTTCAAAGAAATTTTTCAAAGCTCATATATATACTAATTTTCCTCATTTTTCAAAATTTTCAAATTTTACTATTTATCTTATATAAAAGTCATTATTGTACATCCGCGAAACTTCATTGCATATTTATCATGAACTCTTTGTTGTTAGTTATGTTATATACTTCGTTACATATTTTTGTTCTCTCTCTTTTTAAATGTTTATCCCATTTTTGATTGAATGATTTTGTGCTATGTATTCCAGCAAAGTCCCTCAGGAAAATTTTGGAATATCATCTCAGGAATTTACTGCATTTCTGAGACCAGTTCCCCTTGCCAATAAGTCTATTCGGAATACTCACGTCTCAAGCTCTATAGGTTTCAGTATCGTCATCAGGTATGTACACTACATTGAGGAGCTCTCATTCATCAGCATATGACCTACCACGTTGTAGTCAGACTTTATATAGAATACAAATTTATATGTTTTATTTTGGTACGATTAAGTATACTTGCCCACCATAACGAAGTGAATATGAATCATCGTATTATCTACAATCCTTTACATGAATAGAAGAAAGGAATGACGATAGGATGCATCTGAATTTTGTTTCATATAACCTAAAAGATCATTTATACCGTTTACTTTTTGTTCAGGGAGTTCGTTTAATTTATTGGTTTCATCCATGCACTTTTTAGTCTTCTATCGCACATGCATACTGAGCTAGCAATATTAGTTTGTTATTTCTGTCAAAAGATAATTTCAGTTAAAAGGAAATAATCACCTGCATTTTTGTGCCAGTATACAATGTTGGTTTGTTTCTGTTTGCATATTATTAACCAAGGCATTACTTAGTATTGTCTTTGTTTAATCACCTCTCAATTTTTCTTCTTTCTGCAGCACATTGATAGTGAGGGAATTTGTATACCCTTGACATGTGAGCAAGACCCCATCTTATTTATCGACTTTAGGAAGTGTGAAGCATCTTGGCACAGAACGTTAAAATATTCTCAATGGCAGAATAGCTCACCTGTAAAGTCAAGGTCTTACGAGTTAACTAGCAAACTTTAAATTCTATTTCTACTAACCTTATAAATGTTTGAACCGTTATGTGGATTTATCATGATCCAAAAGTCACAAAGAGTTCAATGGTGGTTTGTGAAGGTATGTTCGTAACTGCGACATAATAATGTGAATTGATTTATGAGATGGGTGTTGAATGTCATGTTTTGTGATTTCGATTTCTTGGAACTTGAATGATTCAATTGATCATGTGAAGCTTTATACAGGTATTTTTTTAATTCAGTACCATTATCTTTGTCAGAGTTGTAGTGTCTCAAGATGGTAAGATAAATGTCTACAGAGATTCGAAAAGACGCCACTTCCTATTTCGTTCCGTGCTTTTTCGAACTATATATTCTATTATAAATGCTTATCATTATATTCTGAGAAACAAAACTAAAACTCCCAATCTTACCATTCATATGAAATCTATTTAATTAAAGAAACAAACAAAACAAATTCCTAAGATATGTAGATACTTACCATTCTAACTAAATACGGATTGTTGAAGATTTCCATTTTAATATCTTATGCCAAATATAGGAGACAAAAATATATCTAGGAGTTTGCTTAAAATTTTACATAATTATTTAGCTAACAATGAAAGTTATATATTTATTTCTTGACATAGGTTCGTCGGCAACCACTTATATGTTCTACAGAGTTGAAGAGGAATGAAGGTGAATATTTTATCCCTAATTTTTTTTGTAATAGCAATACAAAACTTAGCCCTAATGTGTCTGCTTCCTTTTGATCAATTTGTTGTTATTTCGTTGGTATTTAGGTTTATTTTTTCTTGGGAAGAACAAATTAATATGAAAAATCATTCGTATTGTATCCCTTCTTTGATCTATATAACAAGGTAACTTCTGTTCACTTATTTTTTGTGGGATTTCATTTTAATTTAGATTAACCATGCTTTAGAGGTGCGGTTGGTTTTTGTACAACTAAATTGAATGTAAAATTTGGGAGAGTAGATTTTCATTATATCTTTTTTATTATATATGTTTGCAGAGATGTGCTTTTTATTATCTCTTTTTCAGGATATCCTGAATTATTGGGAGTTTAATCAGTCAAGATTATGTCTCCATTGCATCTCTGAGCGTTGTCAAATCCTCAATATCAATTCCAGTTGTAAAGATTCCTAAGGAGGTCACAGTTTCTGGAACCAATGAAGATTTATATGAAAAAAAAGGTAGTTTCTAGAGTCTATGTGCATAAACTCTATTATAGTTTCTAGCAATTGTAAGTTCAGTCCTCGATGCACAATTTTGTCCCTTAACCATTTGATCCTAATGCTTAATCATTTTAGTTGCTGGTTATCTAGTTATTCATCATATGCTTGGGTAGTTGTGTACTTCCAACATAATTTCTCCATCTTTAGTTGTTTTATAAAAAGAGGGTTATTTTAAATAATTAAAACAGATTATATCATATTAAAGAAATTAATGTTAGCAAAAGGAACTTATATAGTTCCAAAACCAGAGACTATATGGTCGTAAGTTTGTTAAAGCTATACACCAGCAAAGACTTAGATAATCATGCGGAGGGAATATATTATGATAATGTATTTTGCAACCGTATAATATTTGTTTTATTTCCAGGGAATATCAATTGGGATATCATTTGTGCATTCAATCCAGTGATCAGGCAGGCTATATCTGGTCAGAGACTGGATGGCCTAACAATGGGTGGGCTGGGACTGAATGTACACCAGTTCCAACATTTGTTCTCTCGGCATCGGACTTGGTAATGAAAAGGGAAAACAGCTTGGTATGCATGTGGGATTGCTATGATGAGGTTGCCTTGCGAAATATCCTAAATATAATGGAACATTGGACATCAGCTCAATTAAGAAATTTTCCAGCATTACTTCTTCTCCTTTTTGAATAAGTCAGTATTTCGATCACTTACTTTTTTCAATAAAGCAAACTCTTGCTATTCGTATTCTCAAAAGAAAACATAAAATGGTATTTTTTATGGATGCCGCGGGGTTAAGATTCAAACACTAATTCTGTTTCCCTATGGCTTTTGAGAATTCACATCAGGGATCCTATATAAGCACACACATCTGCATGACTATGTTTATGGTTTTGAATGAAAATTTCATTTTTCCACCACAAGTCAAAATAATTGAAATTTTGTTTTCAAAGTTGTATACATGAAAATATGGGTTTCCTTAAGTTCCGACCCATGCTATTTGCATGCAATACAACGATTTGAGTACATGTCATCAATAAGATCACATTTCATCTATGTGCGAACTTTGGTGGTACTATCTCATATGTATTTGTTATTTTCACTGACTGTATTTGTACTGAATATTTCATCCTTACAACATTCTCGCCGAGAAAGAATGTGTCGATCCTAATTGAACCGAGTTAGTCATATATTTGATATTTATAGCATTTATAAAGTGTTTCTGTTAGATGAATGGATATTAACCAAGTCTTAAGCTTAAGAATGCCCCTTAGCACAGCCGCCGCAACTACCCATCTGCACTTAGTTTTATCTAAGTACAAACAGAAGAACCTATATCATTATATATCTGTATGGCTACCTGCATAAGTTGTAAATGAACTACCCAGATTATGGGGAGAGAGTAAACCTGATACTGAAAATTGACAAATGCAAGTAGTAAAACATATATTTTTATGACTCATTTGTTTAAACTTTGTCTTAGGTGAAAGTGGACCACATAAGTAACACATTTACAGGTGTTCGGGTGTTTTGATCAATCTATTTAGGCACTACATACTCCACCTCTTCCTCAATGATTTGAACTCCTTGAGTAAACAAGCCTATCTTTTATTTAGTCACCATTTTAAGGTACTTACAAATTTTATTTGATAACATTTGAGAGCATTTCTTCTTCACTTTTGCCTTCACGAACACTTAATTGCTTAAAATTGGTAGTTCAATTTTAATCTTAATAAATGACTTTATTTCAAGTCAGCAGCTGCAATCTCTACTTCATGTAGAAAGAGAAGTCGATCGTGATATAACTTAAGTTTGGACAAGAGGAATCATGTCCCCTTGAGCACAATTTAGTTAGCACACAACAAATATTTTTGGGTCTCAATGGTGAATGTACTGGAACTTCTGCTAAAGTTGTAAAGTCCATGAGTAAGAATCTAGAGGATGCTCGCGTTGAAGTTTTGGAGAAGATAATTGGCGAAGGAAGTGTCTTCGTTGCTGTGGAGATACAGTTCACACTTCATGTTAACTGTAGTTCGGAACTGTCACTTGAAGATGCACATCAAACTGGTTAGCCACTTAGCCTTCAAGTTTCCTTTATTAAAAGGTTATCATGGACTTGGAACCTTAACGTAGCGGAAGCGTAATAACTTGGATCAAAGATCCAAAAGATAATGAAAACTAGTGTGAAATCAATAGATTCACAAAAGCTATAGGAAAACTAGAGAACAATAACTAAATAAAATATCTTTGATAAATCAAATAAGATAATAATGTGAATGTGTAGAAATTCTACAAGGATAGGCCTTCTTATATAGGCTTCACTATTTCCTAAAAGTAAAAAAACTAGAAAAGTAAATCATACTAAACTAGGAAACTAGCATGTTCTAGAATAGTTATAAAATAAGGAAAATCATGAATTAGGAAATAATACTAGAAATAGAATACGGTTTGACACTAATGTCAAACAAGGGTGACTTGGTCTAGATGTTCTACATCAGGCCCCCCTTCTTGAAAAGAACTCGACCCCGAGTTTGGTGTTGGAAGAGAAACGGCGTCGCCCGGAAAGTAAGGAAAGATATCCTTAACATTGAATGTGGAAGAAATGTTCATATTATCTGGGAGGTCGACAACATATGCATTGTTGCTGATCTTCTTGAGAATGCGGATAGGGCTAATCTTCTTATACTTCGTCTTGTTGTAAGTACACGTCGGAAAACGATCTTTGCTTAAGTACACCATAACCAGATCACCAACTTCGTAGGATTGAAAACGACGTCGACGATCAGCATCTAGCTTGTACTTGGCATTAGCAACTTCCAAGTTTTTCTTTACCTTATCATGTAGCACTTGTAGAGACTCTATAATGTGATCCGCCGCAACATTAGAACTAGGAATGGATGGTAAAGATACGAGATCCAATGTATGGTTAGGAACCTTGGAATAAACAATTTGAAAAGGTGTGTAACCTGTAGACCGATTAGGAACTGAATTATAGGCAAACTCAGCTTGAGCAAGAGATAGATCCCATTGTCTAGGCTTGTCTCCGGATAAACAACGAATAAGATTCCCTAATGATCGGTTTACTACTTCAGTTTTCCCATCTGTTTGAGGGTGAGATGTGCTACTAAACTGCAGTTTGGTTTGGAGACGAGTCCAAAGTGTCTTCCAAAACCAACTTAAGAACTTAGTGTCTCGATCAGAAGTAATGGTCTTGGGAATTCCATGCAAACGGACTATCTCACGGAAGAAAAGATTTGTTGTGGTTACAGCATCCATAGTCTTCTTGAAAGGAATAAAGTGTGCCATTTTTGAAAAGCGATCAACAACCACAAAAACTGAATCATGAGCTCTTTGGGTTCTTGGTAAACCTAGAACAAAATCCATTGATATATCTTCCCAAGGAGCATCCGGAACTGGGAGAGGAATGTATAACCAAATATTTTGTGCATGACCTTTACTTCGTTGACAAACCATACAACGTCGTACAAAATCATGGACATCCTTTTTGAGAGAACTCCAAAAGTAACGAGTTTCCACAAGAGAAATAGTCTTATCTCGCCCGAAATGACCAGAAAGACCACTACTATGTAACTCCTTAATAAGGTGTTCACGAATGGAACCATTAGAAATGCATAAACGACTACCCTTGAAAAGAAACCCATTATGTAAAGCAAAATTGCTCGTATCTTGTTGCTTGGAAGAACATTTATGCCATAGTAATGAAAATTCGGGATCGTTAGGATACAATTCCTTTAGAGAGTCAAAAGAAATCACTTCAGCATGGACGGTAACTAGGAGCAACTCGCGAGCACTATGATTATTGAAACAGCTAAGTGCATCAGCAACTTTGTTGTTTAAACCAGACTTGTGCTGAATAGAGAATGTATATTCTTGTAAGGTAGAAATCCAACTAGCATGCATTCTGTTGGATGGTGATTGATTCTGAATGTACTTGAGGGCTTGGTGATCAGTATACAAGACAAAATCCTTGTGTATTAAGTAATGTCTCCATTTCCGTAGTGCACGAATCACCGCGTAGAATTCTAACTCATAAGTAGACCACTTTTGACGAGCTTCTGTAAGTTTTTCACTAAGAAATTCAATAGGTTTACCTTCTTGTGATAAAACAACACCAACTCCCAATATAGAAGCATCGGAATGTACTTTAAAAAGCTTGTTTAAATCAGGTAGTACAAGGATTGGAGCAGAAGTAATCCTTTCTTTGAGTAATTGAAAACTTGATTCAGCTTCATTTGTCCATAAAAACCTTTTATCCTTCCAACTATCAGTAATAGGGGCTGCAATAGATCCGAAATCCCTTATAAATCGACGGTAAAAGGAAGCTAAACCATGAAAACTTCTAGCTTTAGAGGCTGTTTTAGGAGTAGGCCAATCACGGATAGCTGCGATCTTTGAATCATCTACTTGAATACCATCAGCAGAAACAACGTAACCCAAAAACAGAACCTTAGAAGTGAAAAATTGACACTTCTTTAGATTGATGAATAATTCATTCTCTTTGAGAGCATTGAAAATAGCCCATAAGTGAGAACGGTGTTCTTCTTCAGATTTAGAATAGATAAGAATGTCATCGAAATAAACCACAACAAACTTACCAATGAAGGGCTGCAAGACTTGATTCATAAGCCTCATGAATGTACTAGGAGCATTAGACAAGCCAAATGGCATGACAAGCCACTCAAAGAGACCATCTTTTGTTTTAAACGCAGTTTTCCATTCATCTCCAAGCTTAATTCTGATTTGATGATACCCACTTTTCAAATCAATTTTCGAAAATATTATGGAACCGAAGAGCATGTCAAGCATATCATCTAATCTTGGAATTGGGAAACGATAACGGATTGTGATCTTGTTAACAGCTCTACTATCAATACACATACGCCAAGTTCCATCCTTTTTAGGTACGAGGAGGGATGGAACAGCACAAGGGCTCAAACTAGGTTGTATGAAACCTTTAGACAGCAATTCTTCCACTTGTCCTCGAAGTATATGGTGCTCCTTAGGGCTCATACGGTAGTGTGGAAGATTAGGCAAACTTGCACCAGGCATAAGATCTATTTGGTGTTGAATATTTCTCATAGGTGGCAAAGAATCAGGCATATCAGATGGTAAAATGCATGCAAACTCATCTAGTAAGGATTGTACTTGAGTAGGAATAGTTGTAGGAAAGTCAGAAGTAGAAGGTTGTACAACTAAGGCATAGATCGTACTTGATTCTTGTGCATCAGCTAAGATGTCCGGGGAAACCAACATCGTAGTCTCTTCTTGTTGTAGACTTGTTTTAGGTTTCTCATAAGATGGCTGTAATATGATTATGTTCCCATTGTACATGAATGAATATGTATTAGCTTTACCTCTATAAGTCACATCCACATCATATAGCCATGGGCATCCAAGTAATATGTGACAAGAACTAATATCCACAACATCACAAACCACTGTCTCATTGTAAGTCCCAATTTTAAATGATACGAGACATTGAGAATCCACATTCTTCTTGCTGTTGTTGTCAATCCAACCAATAGAATATGGGTTAGGATGTGGATGAGTAGCTATTTGCAGCGTATCCACCAATCTGGATGAAACAATGTTTTGACAACTACCACTATCAATTATCATATCACAGATTTTGTTTTGCACATGACATTGAGTGCGGAACAAACGATTACGAGTTGGATAGTCAACTCGAGGAACATACAGCAGATTTCGAACAACAAAAGAGGCATAATCTCCCTCCTCTCCTTGCTCACCATAGGTAGGTATATCTCCGATATTTTGAGGAAACTACTCACTTTCTTGTTCATACACATCAGCAGATTCCTCTTCAGTCATCAATGTGCTCCCACTTAGATATTGATTTGATGTATGCCCCGGTTGCTTACACTTATAACACTTGTTTTTAGTTGGGTATGCATAAGTATTTGGAGGTTTCGGTCTAATGGGTGGAGCATTACTAGGTTGGGTTAGAGGTGTCGGAGTCTTTGTGGTAGGTAGGTTGTGGGTAGAGGATGGTTGGGTGGTAGTAGTAGTAGTAGTGGTAGTGGGAGAAGCACGGGACTGGAATGGAGAAGGTTGTTGCCTATTAGGATAATTTTGAAATGAAGGTTTTCTAGGGTAAGAAAATGAGGATTTTGGGTATGGTTGTGGAGAAAGCATGAAAGATTCTATCTTTAGAGCGCTATTAATGACAGCATGAAGAGAAGTGTATTGTTGAATATCTAACCTTTCTTGTATACCCCAATCAAGTCCATTGATGAAACGCACAATTGTTTGATCAACCGTCTCATTCAGCTGGTTTCGAGATAACAGACGAGAAAATTCTGTTACATTCTCTTGTATTGTGCGGTTGCCTTGACGACAGTTTTGCAAACTGATGAACAAGGTTTGCACATAGTCTGGAGGAAGAAATCTTCTCTTCAACAGTTGTTTCATGGATGTCCAAGACTGAACTGGTCGCAATCCTTGATTAGCTCGTTCTATTTGAAGATGATCCCACCATGAGGAAGCTGGTCCAATAAACTTGAAAGAAACAAGTTCTACTTGTTGATCTTCAGGTATATGCATATAAGTAAGGAAACGATCAACTGTACATAGCCAATCTAATAAATCTTCAATGTGTAGAAGTCCATCAAACGGGGTTATATCAGCTTTGGGGCGATAGGTTTGTGGATTTCCCATGTTCCTTTGTTGGCGCGGTGGTGGAGGATAATAATATGGCTCATAATCTTCAACATTAATTGCTTGTTGTTTCATAGAAGATTTGAACACGTTTTCAGGAGTAGAGTAAGAGTTGAAATCTTCATAGAATTCAAATTGTGGGGTTGTGTAAGCTGGACAGGAAGAGTATGATGGAGTGGATTGCAATGGATGATAATATGATTTATTTTGAGAGACGTAACGGCTAGAAGAAGGTTGGGAAGAAGCTGCGGGGGGTTTGAAGGTGCGTGGTAGAGTTGGGAGGGATGGAAGTATGGGGATGGCTAAATTCATCTTGTGTTTTAGATTTTTCTCCAAGTACCTTCTTTCCTTCATCTTTTTTTCCTTCATCTTTCTTTCCTTCTTCTCCCATGAACTTAGCAAACATACTTTCGATCTTTTCGATTTTTTTTGTGATATTATCGAAACGTTCATCCATTACTGTGGTTAGCTTCTTTTCAATACTGATTCCCATTGCTTGCATATCAGTTTCTAGTTTCTTCTTCAAACTGATCCCTAATTCTTCAATCTTCTTATCACCCATGTTAGTGGAGGCTCTCAATCGAGGCTCTGGTACCACTTAACGTAGCGGAAGCGTAATAACTTGGATCAAAGATCCAAAAGATAATGAAAACTAGTGTGAAATCAATAGATTCACAAAAGCTATAGGAAAACTAGAGAACAATAACTAAATAAAATATCTTTGATAAATCAAATAAGATAATAATGTGAATGTGTAGAAATTCTACAAGGATAGGCCTTCTTATATAGGCTTCACTATTTCCTAAAAGTAATAAAACTAGAAAAGTAAATCATACTAAACTAGGAAACTAGCATGTTCTAGAATAGTTCTAAAATAAGGAAAATCATGAATTAGGAAATAATACTAGAAATAGAATACGGTTTGACACTAATGTCAAACAAGGGTGACTTGGTCTAGATGTTCTACATCAATTATACTGTATGTTCGACCATTTTTGGTGTTAAATATTTATGAAATAGGTGAAGTTGCACTATATGCTATAAAAAATAGAGAGCGGAAAAAATAATCAACATAATTAATTTTTTATTTTTGAATGAAAAAAGAACATAAGCATAATGAACCAGTTCATAAGAAATTAGGTTCTTTGTAAACCTCATGCATGCGTTCGATGGTTGGATATGAATGGTGGTGAATAGGCTGGTGATTAACCAGCAACAACATTTGAAAATCTTTTCCAATTTTGCAATAATTCGAACTAAATTTTGGCTATAAAAATATACAAAAATTTGGTTGATGCTTTTAGTTTTTATTGTCAAGGAAGTATAGAGTAAACGTATTTAGCATTAACATTCCATTCCATTGTTGGTTTAAGCATGATGAACACAAAATTATTTGGTAGGTAATCTGAAATTTCATATGTGCTTTCACCACGTGTGAATCTTTTTAAATCATGCAAATATATGCTAAAAGTAATTTAATTACTAACATATATCAAATATTCTTATCCATTAATTAAAAATGACCAAACTAATCAAGAAGTTTTTGAAAAATTTCGGATATACAAGGGAAACGGTGCGGGGCGAAGCCACGCCACACCAATCGAAAATTCTCACTAGACCAGGTGCGTAGCACGGGTTACAAACTAACCCTAACTGAAGCATGGTCAATTTATAATAGAATCGAAGCCCCAGGCACATTTTCGTAGTTACTAGCAGACCACTTAAAATGTTTACAATTATTCTTGAAAATTTTGATTTAATTTCGAAAGTTGCTTATAAATGGGTTGAGATATGCATGTAATGGCAACACGCCATTGAATTATATTTTCTACAAACCAACCCTAACTGAACCATTGTCAATTTATAATAGAAGGGAATCCCAAGGTACATTTTCGTAGTTACTAGCAGACCACTTAGAATGTTTGCAATTATTCTTGATAAATTTGATTTCTTATAGAAGATACATAATTTAGTTACTGGCGGACCATTTAAAATGTTTGCATTATTCTTGAAAATTCATTGATGTCTGATAGAAGGTATAAATTTGAATTAAGACTTTCTAAATAGATTAAGTATGATAAATTTCTTCAGTGAAGGTCCATAAATTTATATTACAAAGTTAAAAATTACATACTAGGCAAGCGAGCGACAAGCTGTGCCGCTAGCCCTTTTTGAATAGCAAAACCTATCCTATTAAAAATAAAATCTCGTGAGCCAGGGGTCATTACATTGCTGCGCATGACTTTCTAGACCCTCTTGAGTAGTCCAACTGCTTCTGGAGCCAAATAGCCAAAAGTATCAAAAGCAAAGGGGACGAAAGCATGCCCATTGTCAACACATGCTTTTTCATGCTTCGATATCTTACCTGAGGCAGCCTTTAGCGCTGCTCGCCCGACTGTAAAGATGCCATGTCCAATTCCTACCAAAGGAGATACCCCGGTGAGGTCAACACATGTGTGTTTCCCATTAGCCCATCCAAAAATAAGAACATCAGCTGGTCTTAGTGTCGATCTCCCTTCAAGTGGGTCTGTCAGAAATGCACAGTGTGCTTCTTTCTTTGCCGAAATGCCAGACCTCCACAAGTACATCATACAAAATATCCCTCACATGATCATGTCTATATTTATAACCAGGGTCTACTTTACAATGAACTCGCATGTTCACCATATGAATCCAAGCAACTTTGTGATGCAAGCGGGCAGCGAGTCGAGGGATAAAGCGGGATCATTAACCTGTATTTGAGGATAGACCGGTACTCCAAAGGAGACATCTTCTGCCCCATCCCCTCAATCGGAATAGCCATAAGAAAATCTTGGGCATGTGCTGCTTGCAAACAACCAAAAACCGCTTTCTGTCTCTCCGTTAGCATGTAAACTCTATCAATGTCCTTAACCACTTTACCAAAAAGAGCACTCGCCAGGATGCTTTGTGCTTTAGGGGGGGCGTTGTCTTTATTGGTGAAGTTGTTAAGATCAAAATCAGGAAGAGTCACTTGTAACGTTTCCAAAGCCTTATTAAAATTATCATCCATACCGTCCACACCACTACTCCTCAATATGTGATCCTGTAATCCCCAAGATTGCACACGTGAAGCCACAAAAACATACTCAGACGCCTCCCTAGCAGTGTAAAGTCCAAGACCTCCATATATGATAGGTAGAGTAGATAGTCTCCACTGTAGCTCTCCAAAGAACAGTCCCCCGCACACCACGATGCCTTCCACCACTTCTCGCAAGCCTCTATCAAATATATCTACCGCTTCCATAATATAGTCTGGGTGACAAATACGAAGGCCAAAAAGCAGCTTGGAGATACCCATACACGTTCGTAAAGCGAAGAATTCACTTTGAGGATCATGGAGCTTGGATAAAATCTGCATCAAATCCATTGCTTTTTCAGCCCTCTTAATGGCAAGGCCCTTCACAAAACCATCGTCGAGGCTAATCGCACCACCTAATAATTTGACTCCCTTATCTGGTCTTGAGATTTCGACAGAAACATCCCATCACTTATCCTTCGTCCATCACAAGAGGGCCAAAATATTTCAGTTTTCTTAATATTCAAGATAAGCCCCAAAGACAGGCCCTTCTCTGTTTTGATAATAGTGAGTGCTTTTGCCACTTCTTCGGTGTCGCCAATAATAGTGCCATCATCAAGATACCAGGCATGTAGGGATAATATGCGGTGCTCATTTATCTTAGCTATAAGTGATGAAGTACCAGAGCAAATAACAAAGGCCCTAAAGGGTCACCTTGTTGTACTCCGTGGATGAGTAGATAAAGGAGTCCCCCACATAGAGCCGTGCAAAGTTGACCATACAAGTATTCTACCCAACGCGATATAGCTTACGTACCTCAGAAAGCATAGCCGTTCGGTCAACTAGGTTAAAAGCATTGGTAAAGTCAACCATTAGCATAGAGAGGCTAGCGTCTACATGATGTTTACTGACAAACCTATTCACAGCATGTAGGATTGCCTCAGCACCACCTGAAACACCTACACCAAACTGGAAATCCTGTAGATACGCTGCCATGTCCTTACCAACCCCTTTCATCGCCGCTTTGGACACCAGCACAAGGTATAAACATCCAAAAAAATCCAAAAATTTGAATTGGATTTTGCAATCCCGATATATCTTGCTAATTAATTTTCCTTCAGCACAAGGTATAAACATCCAAAAAACTTTGGATTTCTGCATAAAAATGTGGTTCTTTCCTCATTGTGAGTTTGCCACTATCGAGTTGCTCCTGCTCTACAAGAAAGTGACTTACAATTCCACCATCTAAATGCACCATAAAATTATTTTCAAAATTAAATGCATGATAAGATTATTTGTGTATGACCATTACAATGTGAAATTGCATACGAATTTTATTTCTTGCTGATTCACTATTTTTTTTTCTTTTTTTCTGATGTTTGATTATATTAGATATCTTCTAGGGACTTCCAATTCCATAAGCTCATTCATCAAAACAATGATGGAATAGGCGTCTATGTGATGAACCTCATGTGAAACTATTAATTATAAACTGAATTGGATTAGTCTTTATATATCTAACTTACACACTAGAGTGATTAGATATATGAATACTAACCCAAGTACAGTTAAACCACATACACCACGAACTGTATTGATAGCTATTGGGTGTTCTAACACAATAGGTATGCTCATTTAAATTATCAATAGTTCAGAACTCTCAAATATTATATTTGCGCATCCCGTGTATGAACAAACTTTTATCTAAAATCCGTAAGACATGCTTTGCACTATCCCACTATTACTGTGACTGATGGATCATGGAAGCCAATATGATTTTGAGTTACTTATGAAGTAAATGAAATTAGCGATACCTTTCGATTAGTAAAGAATAATTTATTGAGGTACTGCATATCCTTATTTAGTCTCTATAATTGTATACCTTTCGATCTGATAAAATCTCGATACCTTTAGAACTTGCATATTCTTATTATCGCATCTTATAATGTGTTCCTTTAGTCATCACACAGGCATTCAGCAAGCGATGGTCGAATAGTGAATATCCCATTCACCAACCATCTTGCAGATTATACCACGTGTTTAACAAGTTGGTACTCTTATCAGAGTGAATGCTCTATCTACCAAGGACCTTTCATGTGGCTGCCTTGGATAATTTTGTCTTTCACTTGGATTTTTTCTTGTGTCATTGTAGACACATCTGACCTCTTAGTCGATTTCGTAGGTCGCACATAATCCTATCCTACCTTTGCAGCTGAGTTATTAGTTTGTTAAGAGGAATTGCAGGAATGGATTTTTAAACGTAGGTGTGAGAGGAATTGCATGAGTGGCACCTGATTTAGAGAGAGATGCAAGAGAACAAGGTGGAGAATCTAATTCAAAATGTGGTGAAAGTACAAAAAATGAAATTATCTTGATCAAGGGAGCACTCATCTCTGTTTATGAAAATAACGTATCTGCAAGGTTCGAGGATGAACTTTGTGGCGTTATCAATATCAACAAAAACACCTAATTCGCGTTTGCCACAAACGGATGCACTAAATTGTGAGTGGTATGTCGTTTTTTTTCTTGCTTTTCTTTTAATTTCTGATTTGGGTTCAGACTCTCATCAAAAAAGAAGAAAGAAATTTGGATTTTGAAGTGGTGGATGAAGACATGGTCGATGCCTTTGATTATATGTAGCAGGTGACAACACCATCACTCTATTACTGCATGTACTGCTGTTATTATTATTAATTGAACAAATAAACTATAATCTCATATGTTTGTCTGCTTAATTAATAATCGTGGAAGTGGCAGTGATAATGGAGCGGTTAAAATTAGTATCTGTGATTTTTTTGTCTTTAATAAAACACTTATTATCGGGTTTATTGAATCATATTTTCTTTATTACGAAGGTTAACGGGGGAAGATTCGCCACAAGGGCATAAAAAAGACCATAAATGTTGATAAGGAAGCGAAGGGAAAACTCACAAAGGTATAACTCTCTTTTATCGGGTTTGTTTTATGCATTGTCATGAGAAGATTGTAAAGGGTTCATATGTGTGCTCAAACACTGTAATGCTAAGTAATTATGAGGGTGCTCGATGTGATGAAAAATGTAGACATGTAGTATAAAATGAGTACATGGCATATACGATTAATTTAGAATTGTTGGTCTGTTATATGGTATAATTTTTGTCATTCTAAAATTTGATCAGAGTGGACTACCTCATACTACCGAAAATTCTGCGCGTAAGCTATAACATTTATTGTATAGCAGGTAAGCTATAACATCTACTATATGGTCAAATTCACTTACGATGTGTTGTATTTCATTCTATTTTATCCATTTATTTTGTTTGAAGGGAGGTTATTGATGTTTTTAAGTTGATTTTTTTTTTCTGTTTTGCTGTAGAGATGCTGATCAAAGTCGGTGATCCAAAGTACTTGCAATGCACACTGTGAAAGAAGGCGAGAAGGTTGTCGCAGATCTTGATAGATATGTAGGTGAGCTAAACATTTGCATGGTATATTTTCTGAGTATTGTCACTAAGTATTGTGAGTGTGGTGAATATTTGTTGTTCACGTATTACTCCTTTAAACAGACTGTCACATGATTACCCTATGTATATCCTAATCGGATTTTGAACAAACTTTGATGATATTCAGTAAATAATGTTATATACATCTTCCTCGCCTTTGCGGTTGAACCTATCGGCATATAGACAAGAATGTTTCTAGCATTAGGTTGTGATGGCTTCTAATGAAGGAATGGGAATATGAAGGCCCACCACTTTCATACGATGTAAGAGATATCTCCATCCACTTTTTAGTTCAACCTGTCTGTTCAGAGATATATATATATATACATTAATATAATTGTAGCATTTTTTTTGTGAAATGGTTCTGATATGATATACTCTTTCTGGAAAAGAGTAACTATTACTTCTTCGATTTGGCCTATTTTTAGGATAAAATAAAAAAGTGAACGGAGGTAGTGTATTTTTTTTAGAAATATTGAGGTTCAAGAAAAGTGCATACCAAAGGAGGTTATGTTCATCCGTGTTAGCCAGGTTCAACCGCAAAGGCGGTTATGTACTGAAGAAAAGTGCGGTTATGCACTGAAGACTATGTTCATCCAATTTTTAAACTCAGCAACAAAAAGTTATATTTACCAATAATCTAACTATTTAATACCTAGGCTTGACATGTAAAGTTCCTGAAATTATGTTCTTTTGTGGGGAATGGAGAATCTAGAACAATTTACAAGATCGAGTTGAATAGCGGACATATGGTAAGTTGAGAAACTTTGGGCTTGAAAAAAAATCAAAGACTCATTTTTGGTGGATCAATCTTCTATAGACGTAGAACTAAAGACTTAAGACTAACTTTAGACACTTGGTAGCATTAGGCACACAAATATATATAGTGAAACTTCATAGCTATTTTTCGAGTTCAGATTTGGCTATCTGTGGGATTCCCTTCATGATGCAAATACTTACAATCAAATTTGAATCTCCCTTAGACTATGTTATAGATGTCTTCAAATATTTAAAAATAAATTATATTGTTACGATTGTTTTAACAGGTTCATTCAATAGAATCTCGGAGATATCTTTTAGGTCCCTCTAAAAGTGAAGATTGTACAAAATGAGCTCCAAGTTTCTCCCCTTGGTGTTTGAGTTTACAAGTATTTGAATCGTGGGACCACTTTTCTTTATGCTTCGGACGAGGTAGGTTTTATATGTTGGATAACTATTTTTCAGCAATAAAATGACAATTTCAGTTCAAGGAGGATAAGATCCAGATCCTCCTTTTAAGTGTAGCATGCATATACTAGGTTAACTGAAACACCAAGACTATAGTGTCTACTGGTCAGCTGATATTTCCAGTTCAATTTCATAAGACCAAGAGGAGTTCTTTCACATATAGGACGAAATTTATTTTTTTACTCGATCACGGTCATGTTATGGGAGACTGTCCATATTTAATTTTATTCCTTTCGATATGAGGTGTTGTAATTTTGTTTTTGTAAGAAAGAGGTGAGGGATAAGCATTAAGTGGCACTCAAGAAATCAAAGTCTTTAAAAACAAATTTGTCCTCTTTATTGCCATTGAATTTAGTTCACCTAGATGTTAATGCTACCTCAATTATACATCGCAACTACTAATTGGATTCCCCGGATGAGTGTTAGTCCAACTCCCATCTCAACTAACAGGGACCCAGGATAAAAACATATCCCATCAGATTGATGTGTAAATACCAAATGTTCCGACAATATTGATTAACTATTAATACGTCGCGACCTTTCCTGTCAAAATTAATCTACCAAATAAGAAAAATAAATAAAGATGTTCCGATCTAGAAAATAGATGGGTAGCGAAGCCTCCACACCAACGATTTTCACCAGATCCGAAGAATATCACGGGTTAACTTTATTTGATCTGTCACTTCACGTTGAGAGTTGCACCAATCTTCTCTTTTATTGGGCGGTAAACGATACTCTCGCTTCTGATTGGTGAATAATAATATATTTCCTGACCGTTTAAAATTAATACGATTTTATCCTAGCAGTTAAACCCTTGATCTTGATTGAAATTTTATCAAAATTTTTATACCATGTTAACATAACTTAAATAAAATCTGAACCATAGGATTTGCAACAATTAAAATACTCCAAAATTACCTTCAAGTATCAAAAAATACCTACAATAATAATTAAAAGACATCTCCGAGGTCAGGGAAACAGTTGGAAATCGAGCGACAAGTTGATCTCCAACCCCTTTCTGAATAGAAACTTCTACTCTATGAAACAAAAAATTCCATACTTTAGAAGACATAAAATACTAAACTAGATTTCTAAAACGGAAAAATAAGAAAAGTCAACGGAAATTTGGACCATCGGATTCACCATGTGGCAAAAGTCTGTATGTTATGATCAAGTACATTCATTTTTTTTATCTTTTATTTTGAAGTGAAAACAATTAGTTATACTGACAATAATTAATAAGTCTGTGTGTATGTAATACATAACTCCGAGCAAGGATTATTGGAATGCTGGAGAATAAAGATTGGTACTATATGGCTTGCAAAACTTCCAACAAAAAAGTAGAATATATGGGCAATTGTGGTTCTTGCATCAAATGTGGCAACAATTACGTGGGAGATGTACCTTGGTAAAGAAATAACATCATGGAGTTCTATGTGGATCAAAGGATAAGAATAGCATTATGTGTATTGTTTGTTTGTATTTAGAATGGAATAGAATGATAACACATGTATCATGTTTCTGGATTGGAATAGAATGAATCAACCAGATAACGCAATGAAGGTGTTTGATAGAATGATAAAAAAAGACCTTTATGTTATACTTATTAACCCATGCTACGAACGTAGCAAATCAGTTTGATAATTTCAAAGTGCTGAAGGTCTATAAGAGAGCTTAGGAAAATTATGGCGTCGAAGGGAGTGAAGGTAAGAAGAGTGTTGTCATGGAAATAGAAAGACTGGCTCCTCAAACTCCACAAAATAGGATGTTCAACTAAGTGATGATGAATGAGATATTGCAATAATAGTGAAGCAACATGATTTTATTTTTTTGTTTATATATGCAGAACAATTAGTATTTTTATTTTCGTATTCGTTAGATTTATGTTTTTTTTTATTAGATAAGCAAAACAATTAATATGATGAATGTTTAGACATGTGCTTGGTTACTTAAGATTGTAATCATCTGAGAATACTTCCAGGATTATTTGATATTCTTTGTTTACTTATGTTATGATTTATAGTTCATTCGTTGGAGTTCAGACCAAGAAAGAAAGAAAAAGAAAACGGTGTTTGGGTGAAGTTATGTCTTTCAAATACTATAGTTTTCTAACCAAGCGTTTGGTTGTAGATATGAGTATGTTTTATTTTAGTATGGAAAAATAAAGACTCCAAGATATCGCATTAGAGGGTGTTTGACATAACTCTTTTGATAGGATTTTGAAATGTTATGTTACCAGGTAGTGTGGATATCCGATCCTTAAAACCATGAGTATCTACATTTACCATATACAAATGTTATACTACCAAGACTAAAACTAACGCTGCAATATATATAAAACTTCTTTTTTTGATCCATATATAAATAGGGAAGTTTCTTCCAGGGTTCACACAACTTCGTTCTCCAAGTTTACGCTGAAAACAAATCATCAAAAGGTGCGAACAAAAGTATGCATGAGAAGAAATTGGTTAAAAGGGCATGGTTGTTTGTTTGTTTGATGTATAGAGATGATCCTTTTTTTGTGTGCGAGATTTGGATGGAAAATAAGTTGCTCATTCTTTCTTTCTTTCTTCGTTATTGCTGAGCCATAGTTTCGTGATAGAATGCCAGCAAATTTTAGCCTGCTATAATTCCATAGTTTCTTTATTGCTAAATTTCATATTCACCTATAAAGTTTTTCAGTGATTTTAAATACTAATCTTATCGAGTTGGTGAGACAACCTATCTCAAAAGGATCACGGGGAACGTACACGTATTTAATTATTTTAAATCCAAAATCTAGGGAGTCAGTTTCTTTTTAGTTACAAAAAATATCTGCCTATAAAATTTATACATGAATTTAGGTTTATAATATCAAATTTAAATCATCAAATCATTGGATACCAAGAGGGTATCAGAGTTCCATATCTCTTTAAAAAATCAACCTAATTAAATACTATTCAAAAATAATCTAATGCGTTTGACCACGGGCGCGGGGCGAAGCCCCGCCACTCTAAATTGGCTGATCCCACCAGTCCCGGTGTGTAGCATGGGTTAGATACTAGTCCATTAATAAAATCAATACGACATGAGGTTTATGAGATTACTATATCATGACTGTTTTTTCCCCTCAAGTGTCACCTTTTGGAACCCCAATAATATGTCTAAATCAGTAGATTCTAACTTCAGAACATCAAGGAAAGAAAGCATATGATATATGGAGATCAGTGAGGAGCTGGCTAATGTTGCTGCTTTTCAATCCAAATGTATCATAATCACAATCGACAAGGTTTTGACAAGATTGTGGGTGATATATTTGGCCAAAAGATCTCGCGTTTAATTTACCCCCATTACCCCTATTTTGTATAACCACCAGTAAGGATCTCTCATTTTGTTTACTCCGATGTCTCAAAACTTCTAAGAGATTCCCTAAGTGTTTTTTGGACATTATTGATTTTTCTAAACTAGTCAAATTGCATTCTTGCAGTGTGAATTTGGGTGGATCCAGAGATGAACGGAAGATAATCAATTAGGTAAATAAGAACCAGTGTTGCTCATCAATTTTGCAATTCATGATCAAAGAATACGTGTTTTCTATGAAAACGGATTATAGTTCGCAGAAGTAAATTTAGCTGGCATCACATCTCTAATCCCTACTTCATCTTAACCGTTCACTTCTTGGACAATACAAGATTGAGGTAACGACAGATGAAAATGATACAGTACTACAGAAGTAGAATAAGACATAGCAAGATCCTCCCAGATTTCTCCACGTGTCACTATAGTATTAGCAGTTTGGCACGAAGATTATTATCTCCGATTTCAACGGCCCACAAGTACTGAACAACCTGTCTCCTGGTTGGTCTAGCCTTTGGGCAATTTCAATTCCAATTTCATCTCCTCAATCTCATATACATTCTTCAAATTTGGATCATTTGTTTATAAAATTCAACCTTCACTCCAACAAGAATCCAACCTTCGTGATGTTTATGATTACATTTGTTCCGAAATTATTGATAATTAAGGTTATAAGGAGTGAAGCAAAAACCAATAATATTTTCCCTACTATAGATAAACACTATTTATTTATTTATTTATTGCAAATGTGAGAGTTATGAAAATGAAGAACCCTTGGCTATTGGAAGGCTGAGATATACACATGTGAGTAGAAAAAATAAACTTATAATAATAAATCAAAACATGTGTAAGATTATTTCTCAATCATATTGATAACGTAAAATTGAAGAAATTCGTGGATAAAAAGATTGCACGCCAACTATGCTAAGTAGTGCATGAATGACGTTCTGACATCTAGTGTTACTCAAGTAATTTGGAGTTTTAAAGAGCATAGTCATATTGATATTTGTATCTACATAAATTCAACTAACCTTCCAAAGAAAAATTATTAGTTTCAAGGTAGAGCCGACACAAACTTCTATTGCCTTCAATGTATACAACACACATTGGGTTTAATCAGCCTTGAGATTAAACAAATACCCCAACATTAGTCAAATAATGTCTACAAATACGGGATCGAAACAAATTGCTAACGGGAAAATGAGAGACTAACATCAGTTCTACAAATAAAATACCCTATATGTATCAAAGTTTGTTAACCAAATATGTATTCAAATTAAAAATTCATCAACTTAATTAACACAAAAATATAAAAGAACCCAAGTTAAATCAATGCTTGCATAAACAAAAATTATAAGAGAATTTTGTAATTATTAAATACCTTTAAAATCACTATTAGAGATTTAATTGCATGCCTCGTTAAAAACTACGGTAGGACGAAATCACCAGATTAATCTGTAGAAATTTGACCGGATATGTAGAAATTCAGAGAAGTTTACACTGGTGGTTATGCGTTCCATCTAAGTGTTGTTCGATTGATTATTTTTTTAGAAGGTTTCGGTTTTCATTGGAGAAACCGAGATGGAGCGTTTCATTATATTCATTATCATTCAGAAATCCAAGACCAACTTTCCCTCTGCTTACGGGATCTCAATACAACCTTAGATTTATCTATTGGACTGAGAAACCTTGATACTAAATATGTAGTTTTTAGTGTTATTTATTATATAACGTGACATCCAAATGTTTTTTTCTTCTTCTTAATTTTCATGTATTTTAACCGAGTTTATATTAGCATTAAAACGATCAACCACATTTCTAATTTATAGTATTATTCTTTTGTAGCAGCACATAATTAACATAGTCAATTACTACTCATCAATACCGGTCAGTACCACAAACCACCAGATATCACTTCTTTCTCCACCACCACCATTTTCCATCCCTCGTAGAATATTGGGCACACTTATAACTTTTAATCCCACACGTCATGTATAAAGTTTAGATTTAACAAACTTAGGTCGTCAATTAATTTATTCAACTATATGTTTTTTGTTAATATTGAAAATCATGTGTACGAACGGTTACCAAAGATAGCAGTGGTACCAAAAACAACCATTTTGTCTTATATGATTTGGTATCATCCCAAAAGTATTTGTTATCCGCCTTTTTTGATTGTGTCAAAAACAACCAACTATACTTTTCACAATACAATGTTACCCGTCATGTAAAAAAAATATTATTTTTGATTCAAAAAGAAAAAACCAATACCACCGCCATTAAAACCATCCAGCGCCACTATTTCTTCCACCAAAACTAATGTTAGCGCCTCCACCACTTAGTAACACCTTCCACCGCTTCCACCACTTACTTCTTCCTCTACTACCACCACCACCACCAATATCTATTGAAATTTTTTTTGTCAAAATTATTATTTATTGATGGAGATATGTATTAATATTAATTAAGGGATATTTATGATGTAAAATTAATAAATCATTTATCATGAGAAATTAATGAGACATCAATTAATAAAACACTTATACTAATTAATATTTAAGTTGAACAAACCATGACCATAGATTTATCTTCTCTCTAGACAAATCACTTATACTAATTAATATTTAAGTTGAACAAACAACCACTGTTGATTTATCTTTTCTATCAATTCCAACCAAGGTGGAACAATGGTTAGAGGCCACTTTTATGACACAATAGGTCATGAGTTCGAACCTCCCCGTTATAATTTTTGAAATTCCATATCTTGACTTGAGTATTCATTTTTAATTCATAATATTGGAATGAACACCACGTGTGCGACTTGTAGGGTGTGGCACGGAGAACCACGGCCTTTGATTTATCTTTTTCAAGGATAAATCCTGACCACCACTCGGATAGGCAAAGTTAGCTAAACTGTGCTTTATACTATTGATTATTTATATATACAATTATGTATTTATACAGCAAAGTCAAGTGGTTTGATCCTAAAAAATTAGAAAATAATGCTACATGTGTATAAATTTCAAAAGAAAAGGAAAGATCGTTTGTTTATACACGCCGAAGGTCAAGCAATCAATTACTATTAAACACGTGGCACATTCAAATTGCATTCTTAGAACAACACATGCCCAGCCAAGGGTATATGTGATGTATTTCCAATTACAAAACCCTAATAAAAACTTAAATGATTGATCTAAATATTTGTCTTTCTTCATTTAGTTAATAATAGTAACAATAAAGGAAGAATTTTAAATGAAAAAAGAAAAAAAATGCTTCAAACCCAAGTCACCGGTGCGTCCAAAAAGGACGCGCGCGGGACGCGCATCGTGTCAGTGTCAAACAAGCGTCCTGCGTACGACTCGGACACGACTCCAAAAATGGAGCGTCCGTGCAACCCAGCTTTAACCCAATGGCTCGCGAAATGATCCAACGCCCCACAAACTGTTTGCTTATTAAGCTGTCCCACGCTGCTAAATATTTTGTACCGATTTTATCTTTTCCTTTTAAAAATAAGAACTAATATAATAACTAATCAATTATTTGTATACTTAATTAATTGTATTACCACTAATTAAATAAGGTCATTTCATCCATTAATAAAATCAATACGACCAGTCACCAGAGGTTAATGAGGTTACTATATCATGACTAGGTTTTTTCCCCTCATTTGTCACCCCTTGCAACCCCAATAATATGTCTAAATCATTGGATTCTAACTTCTGAACATCAAGGAAAGAAAACATATGATTTATGGAGATCAGTGAGGAGCTGGCTAATGTTGCTGATTTTCCATCCAAATGTACCAAAAAACTGAAATCAAAATCGACAAGGTTTGGACAAGATTGTAGGTGATTTTTTCCGCCAAAAGATCTCGCGTTTAATTTACCACTACTTTATATAACCACCAGTAATGATCTCTCGTTTTGTTTACTCCAACATCTCAAAACTTTTAAGAGATTCCCTAAATGTTTTCTGGACATTATTGATTTACTAAACTAGTCAAATGGCATTCTTAAGTTTTTTTTTTCCACTTTTTGCTATAACAACTTATTATATATACACTGTGAATTTGGGTGGATCCAGAGATGAACGGAAGATCATCAATTAGGTAAGTAAGAACCAGTGCTGTTCATCAGTTTTGCAACTTCATGATTACTGTATTATTTTCCGATACGGAATATTTGGCATGAGTCAAAGAATACGTGTTTTCTATGAAAAAGGGATTATAGTTCGCAGAAGTAAATTTAGTGGTCATCACTTATCAGTCTCACAAAGATCTATTTCATCGCAACCGTTCACTTCTTGAACCAGACAAAATTGATGAAAATGATACGGTACAAGATTTGCATATACTAGTTACTTAATCTGGCCAGGACACCTACAAGTGGAGCGACCGTAGTGGTGCTTGGTTCGGTTTGTTTGACATTAATTCTTGTATCTAGATATCGGTCGTGTTGATTAGGACCCCCCACAACAGCCCCATCTAGTACATTAGGATTAGGATCAGGCTTGTGGTACCAATGAACATACCCTCCTTTGCAAGTAACATGTCTCCGGTCCTTCTTCAACGACACAATCGAAGATGCCCTGTGGTGAACTCTCTGGGGATAATTTGTTCCAAATCCGACCATGTAGCTCATATTCATCGGGTTATTACCTAAAATGTAATCCACTTGAGGTTGAACAAAATTATAAAGGTCTCCTGGTGTAACTTCGGTGTTGCCGCATATCATATTCGTTCCGTACGTCGTTAGATACTCGGCATATACCATTACCAAAAAGAGTGCAGCGGTGGTGTATTGTAGATTGTTCCATTCTTGAAAATATAATAAGCCTCCTGAATCCGTTAACGGAAAATTATTTGGACCTCTCTGAGAAACATCGCAGATATACTCTTGGGAATAAGCCAAGTAATTAATCCATGGCTGGACGGTATCATCGAGTTTCCCTTGCAGAACAAGCTGTTAGAAAATTTCAACCTCTTAGTATATGCAAAATATTATTAATCCAGAATTCCGATGTGAAATTTGTGAAGTTCATAGTTCTGGTAAAAAGTTATGTACCCGAGTAACTAAAATGCGGGCACCAATGTCCTTCTGATTCCATGAGAACTCGCTCTGCCAACCTCTATTAGCTTGTTGAATAATTTTCAAGTACTTTTCGTCATAATTTGTGGCACGATAAAGCCATGCATCAGCCCATATCAACTCATCCTAAGCAATCAACAAGGAAACACACTGCACATTCAAGATTTAAAAAAAAGGCTAACTAGGCATTTAATTGAATCAAATTTGAATGCTTACCGTATAATCATTGCTTTTATAAAAATCCTGCACCTCCGGAATGCTATAGCTGTATATTCCGGGGAAATCGTGAGCAAAGTCGCGGAGCTTCATCAAGCAACAAACAACACAATCACTCATTAAACTGAAGGTTGTGACAGAAGGGGAATCAGCCTAAGTACATACTATATATTTAGTGTTATATACTTACTTTTATGGCATGGTCTAAAAGTTCATATGCATATATAGGATCAGATTCATTAAAAGCAATGGACGCAGCTGCAAGAGCGGCGGCTGATTCTCCGGCAAGGTCGGACCCAAAATTTTCCACGTCAATTTGATATGTCGTCCTCGGCGTATGCATATCTTCTGGCCTTTGCCAGCAATCATGGTCAGAATGACCGTCACCGACTTGACCGTAAAAGATGCCATCAGATGAACTAGCTTTGATTAAGTAATCAGTTCCCCATTTTAGAGCATCTAGGGCATTATTGAGTTCGTTGTTGGCTGATAAATATTTTCCAAAGTCCACAACACTCCATGCAAGCATTGTTAGCGTGAATGCCAACGGAAACCCAAACTTTACGTTATCTCCAGAATCATAATACCCGCCAGTAAGATCAACCTACATAAGTATATAATAACATACGAAAAATCATTTAGGAAAAATTAAAAGATATTGTTGAGAGGAAGAATGAAGGTAATATTAACAATGAACTTACACCAACGTCTTTACCGTCATGGAGACCAGAGTCACCTCTCCATGTTACTCTTTGATTTGCAGGTAATTTGCCAGACCTTTGAGCCTCAAAATACAGTAAGGACTTAGTAAGAGCAACCCCATAGTCTACTGCTGAAGCTTGAACCAACAACAAGAAAGAGATAAATCCTACTATCAATAGAGAATTTGTTGTGGACATGGTGACTGAAAGATCAATAGTATTGGAATGTATGCCGTGCGTAGTTGTTTCAGATGACTGAACAATTTATAGATCATTAGGACAATCTGTAAAATTATATCTTCCCTGGTGGATTCCATTTAATATTTGGGATCTGAAATTTTTCATAATGGCTATGATTTTGTTACAACTTGGGATTTTAAATTATGAAATTTCCCATATTGGCAGATTTTGGTTGAATGCAGAATTGAAAATATTGCTACATTTGAAAAAAGTACACAAACGTATATAGAAAAGAATTCAGTACGATGTATCTCTTATATTTAGAATTTTAGCCCTTCCAATGGGGTGGCGAGCTAGTGGAATCAATATTAAAAAAAAATTGGTGAGGCTAACAAATATAGAAAAACAATTCAGCCTATCTCTATGTTTAAAATTTTAGTCCATCCATTTTTTGGGACGTCATTAAATTATAGTGCCTAAAACGCTATGGTGAGTATGCAGTGGTTTAGTGGAACCGGATTCAAAAAATTGGTTGAATTGGAAACACAGCAGGAGATTGACAGGAGAGTTAAGAAACAGATTAGGTAAATGATATACTTGTACAAGTTATTTCTCCCTTGGTATACGTATTGCTTGCTAGTTCATTGCGAATAAACTAGCAAGTTCATTACTTGGGTATGGTTTTCGGGATAAACGAGGGAATGGGCAAGACAACATGAACGCGTTCTTGAGATAAACTTGGACAAGTCTTTGAAAGCCGTTCATGAAAGGAAGGTAAGTTTAATGTGATAAGAAAATATGTAATGTTAAGTTTAGCAATTTCGGGTGTCCAACGGATGGATGATGCTTCACCCGCCTCCAATCCCAGAAAATTGCAGATTCTAGAAATCCATGTGTCCAATCCATCTGAAAATTGCGGATCAATAGTATTGGAATGTACGTTGAGGTTTGGTGGGTTAAGATGTAGCCAAGATATTATACGATCTTGGTGTTATTGTGTTGTAACTGCATATATATTTCCTTTTGTATTTAGGCTAGATATTGTCTTTTGTTTTTTTTGTTTTTTTATACATAGATATTTTTAGGTTGTTAGGTGTATCTTTTATTCTTTCCTTATCAAGTTATGTAAGTTTGTATAAATCAGGCTTTTGCCTATCAATGAAATACATCGAGTTAATCTCACAACAACTATAGAAATCTTTATGCTCATGTTTAGCATGGCATCATAGCTAGGAAAGATCTGACAACCAGTTTTCCACTGCAATACAATCCAGAGAAAGTATAAACCCTACATTCAAAAACATAGTAATCATGTCAATAGAAGATTTTCAACCTATCAGTGTTCGGTTTGATGGAACTAACTACAATCACTGGTCATTCCTCATGAGGAGTTTTCTTAAAGGAAAGAGTATGTGGTCGACGGTACTGAAAAATGTCCTACAGCAAGCATTTCTGATGGAAAGGGGAAAGAAACACAAACAAAGGATCCAAAAGAAGAATGGGATATTAACAATCACAAGATTCTCACTTGGATTGGAAAACACAATTATTCCTTCTATAAGCATGCAACTCACAAGTTTTGAGGTATCCAAGGATCGATGCATGGGATTTTCTTTCAAAACGGTACACTCAAATCAACTTTGCTCATAGATATAAACTCGAACAATATATTATATCTATGAAACAATCACATGATCAATCTGTTTCTGATTTTCATTCTGAGATGTCTTTAATCTGGAATCAAGTAGCACTCATGGAACCAATATGGACCATAGATTTGGAACTGTGGAAGAAATACAGAGAAGAAACACGTTTAGTTAAGTTTCTAATAGCTTTACGTGATGAGTTTGAGTCTATTAGGGCATCAGTCCTTCATCGTTCACCTCTTCCCACGGTGGAAGTTTCTTTTTCTAAAATTATTATAGAAGAAACAAGAAAAAGAATCAAACCTGAGATATCAGGAGTGTTTGATGTCAGTTCTAACAATTTTTCAAGAAAATAAAATGCTCCAGTGCAATGTGATATGTCTCAAGTACAATGCCATAATTGCAAGACTTTTGGACACTATGCAAGGAACTGCAATCTCCCATCAGCTAATTCCTCACCTTCTCCAACAATATACCTGACACACAATGTGGGTACTGAACTTTGACACTCATCCAAATTTTGCACCTCACCTACCTCAAGAAACTTGAAAAGGCTCAATGTTAATGGAGGAAAAAAATTCAGTACACCAACCAGATTTATGGAAGCTTCAGTCTCATCCGCATCAACATCAACCTCATCTACATTAGTTGTACCTAGTGGTAGTTCTATACCAAACCTTGTTGATATTCAAGAGATGATTAAACAAGCACTCTCAATTGGTAACAATCCTACAGTTGCATCTTCCTTTTCTATCTCCTTAGGTATTTATTCAACTGAATGGTTTCTCGACTCAGGATCATCAAACCATATGACTTTTAACCAAAAGTTCTTTGAAAGTCTTCATCTTGTCATCACTCCTAAAATTCATATTGTTGATAGATCAACATTAAATCCAAGTCATATAAGATTGATCAACAATTCAAATAAACTTTGTGTACCAGACGTCCTTCTTGTACCAAATATTACAATGAATCTTATTTCAGTCGGTCAGTTGTGTGATCAAGGTTATAACACATATTTTTTTTCTTTTGGTTGTGCTATATGGGATCTCAAAACCAAGAAGCTAGTTGGGATAGGACGTAGAGTTGGTCGGTTGTATCTTCTTCAATCGCTTGTTATTCCAACAAAATCGAAAAGCAATATAATAGTTGCTACTCCCACTGCATCTGTCTCAATATCTCCTTTCATGTCTTGGCATTCTAGATTAGGTCATGTTTCTGTTTCTCGTCTTTCGTATATGATCAATAAAGGTTTACTAGGAAACATTGCATCTCCTGTAAACTGGCTAAACAACCAGCACTTCCTTTTAATGTCATCACCACATTTTCAAAAGAACCATTTGAACTTGTTCATTCAGATATTTGGGGTAAATCTCCAGTTGCTTCAAAAGGTGGAGCATTATACTATGTTAGTTTTGTTGATGATTTTTCTCGTTATACTTGGGTCTATTTATTCTCTTCAAGGGAAGAGTCTCTCAAAATATATGTTGATTTATGTACCATGATAAAAACTCAATTTTCAAAACCAATTAAAACATTTCGTGCAGATCAATGTGGGAGTACATATCCAATACTTTTCGAGAATTTCTCAAAACTCAAGGAACTATTCCTTAACTTTCTTGTATTGAAACACCAAAACAAAACGGAGTAGCAGAGCGCAAACACCATCATATCATTAAAACAACCACAACTCGGTTAATTTTAGCTTCAGTTCCTTCTAATTTCTGGGGTGAATCTGTTCTCACACCAGTATATACAATCAATCATGTACCAATATCTGTTATAGGTGGTATATCTCTTTATGAGTGTATTTATGGAAATAAACCCAACTACCTTGAGCTTAAAACCTTTGGTTTAACATGTTTTGTTATTTTACCTGAATGTGAACGAAACAAACTTAGTCAGAAGAATGTCATTTGTGTTTTTCTTGGGTATGGAATAGAGCATAAAGGATATCATTTCTATGATCTAGTTAATCGCAAACTACGTGTATCTTCGTCATTTTACTTTCTGGGAAAAGATACCTTTTTGGACCCTCCCAAGTAGTAAGTCATCAATTTTTTAAAGGTTTATGTATTTAGATCCATTTTCATTGGAGATCACTAGCCCTTCATGATAGACACATTTTTGTGTCTGAATTGTCCTCAGTGTCTCTATTGTTAGTCTCGATTTTTGGTGTTTTTATGTTTGTGTAGGTGTTTTTGGAGGAATACACTTGTGTGGAAAAAATTGCTCAAAACTGCTATTTGGACCCCCGGAGAAAAGTACTAAAGGCACCCTCATGTTGGTTAAGGTGCATCTCAGGGCACCCCATCTGTTAAAGGCACCTGACTTTTGGATCGGGGCACACCATCTTCTTCACGTTCAAAGCAGAAAAAGGCGAGAAAAATAGTTTCAACTGCGTAAAGTTTTTGGGTCAGGTTTATGGATTTGGCCGGAGTTTTATCAACTGTGTGGACTCGGACCAACCTGTTTGGGTAAAACAGGCTTGGTAATGGGCAAGAGAAGGGTTGTGTAACGCAGTTTTGATTATACAGGGAACTTCATTCAAGGGGGAGATTATCACGGGATATTTGGATGATACGTATTGCATGGGAGAAGATTTTGTTCTTCACTCAACAATATTCGACCCTATCAATCCAAGATAAACAAGGAAAGCCATCTCAGAACACTTGTGTAAATGGAAAATATTCCCGTGAAAATAAAAAACTTTAACGGAGAATTATTCGAATTGATGGTGGAGGTTTGGAGGTTCTGTGACCAAATAAAGGGTTCTGAGGGTTTTTAGAAGGACTATCGAGAGTTGGGTGAGGCTACAGAGAAGAATATGAAGCAGCAGAGCAGATTTCTCTGCTGCTGCAGAGAAGGAGAAGCTGAGGAACAATAAACCGATAAGAACTATCGTTCTTGACTGTCACATATTCGTCCCTAAAACGAGAGTTCTTCTGCGACACCACATAACTATAGTTTTTCGCAACATTTGTAACAGTGATTTGTAACGACCATTAAGAGTTGCAAACTTCTGGTTTATATTATTTTCCTCCCTTTTCTTCTTTGTAAACACCATTTGGGCTATAAAAATATATTTTGAGTGTGTTTTTCACTCTGTGGAGCTAAACCTTTCTCTGGGACGACGGAGGAAACCAAAATTCATCATGTGGTAAATTCATTTAATTCTTTATATGACTATTTGCATTAAATCAAAATTAGAAAAAAGATTTAATTAGTTGTCATTTCGTTTGATGGTTTATGCTTAGGATTAATTCTTTTGATATGCCATGCTTAAGATTTACAATTAATATTTTAAGAATCTACCTTAGGCAAAGAAATAGAGTCGAAATTCTTATTGAATGAGCTAAAATGGTTTAGAATAAATAGGTGAATCGCATGAATTTGAATATTTGGTGGAATCCTAGTCCTAGCACCTCTCGAACATTTTTATTATTTTGTAGATACTTGCTAGTTTTATAATTTAAATCTAAAACTCAATCTCAACATAGTCCGAGTGAACGAAAACCCTTACTACTACTTTCTACAACATTATTGATTCACATCAATTTTTGGCGCCGCCGACGCGGACTTGTGTGTAGATTTGTTTTAAGGTTTTATTTTTATTTTTATTATTTTTGTTCTCTTTTATGCCTTTGGTATTATTTTTTTTTGATTCTTTCCAGATTTGGAGCGAAGCTACAAGGAAATAAAAAGTGCTATAAAAGGAAAGCATCGCCAAAGAAGGAAAGAAAAGAGGAGTCCAAGGAGTGAAGAAGATTTTGTACAAATTTATTTTATTTGGACTTTATATCTTTTTATTTTTAGAAACTGTAAATAGGGTTTCACTGTTGTAATTTTTCTTTTTCTTTTTGGACACTTTTTGGACTTTATTTTTGAACTTTTGGACAATTTTTCTTTAAACCCTAAGGAAGGGTTATTTTAAATATAAACTGCACAGGGAAGGATGACAGTTACGATACTGTTTCGGACCCTCGAGTTCGTACATGACATAGGAGTCGTGGACCGAGTCGAATTCAACGGTTCATCCCCCGTCTGGAACGGGAGGTAAGAATTTTAAACACCCACGAATCCCCTGTCAGCGTGTTTATTGGATGATTTTGTATGCATATACGTTGAGGTTTTGAAAATGGTCGCTTTAATTTCCTAGTAAAGGGAAAGGCCTGGCCATACAAGATAAGGGTTCGGATTTCATCACCGTTATCTTTTTGCCCGCCTTAGGAAAACGATACCAAACGCGAACCTAAGCCTAAAATACTGACTAGAACGAGACCGATAGGGTAACGAGCTTAATAGGAAAGTCATTCAAAAAAAATTGGTTACTCTTTTAAGCATACTTCGAAGTTCATGATGGTTTCTGTGAGTTGAATGCGTGACTGCGCCGCCTTGTAATGCGGTGAGGCCTTAGGTATCAAAGCTCCACGCAACTTCCCTCTCCTCTATTCAACTTACTTAAACTCGGATTAATTCCAGAGGGGTCTTCTTAAATTGTAACGAAATACCTTTCGAAGGATTAGAAGATGGTCTAGAAACAATCTAAGTGGAGCCATCATGCTTTTTGTTTTGCTAGAAATCAGTAGGTTTGCTGTGGTCGAGTCAGCCTTGTTTGTGTTTGTGTAGAACTCCCTTGCAGTTAGGATGTCGAGATAGTGTTACAATAGCCAATACAACGAATATACGACTAATTTTCAAAATGGACATTACTTTGACCATAGTGTGAATAGTGGTTGGGAACGCCAATCTTTTGAAGGTTATGGCCCATACCATGGTGAGCCCAATTACTCTCCACATGCCCACCGGTCATACGAGCAAAATTCCAATAATTCCTATCCACTAGATGAAGCACGTAAGATACTTGAGTCAACACGTAAGTTACTTGAGTCGACACATAAGTTAGCGGACATAAATGACTTAATTACGGATGAAAGAACTATAACGGTGAGTGAAACTTCTTTAGAAGATAACCTCAGGAAGTTAGCTGAGTCAACATGTAAGTTAACTGATTTAACACATGAGTTTGCTGAGTCAACACGTAGGATTGAGTTAGATACGGAAGAAAGAGTTGCTTGAATTACGCATAATTTCCAATACATTCTTTCCAATATTACCTGTGAAAATGAGGATAATTTTTATCAAGATGACGAGGATATAATTGGTAACACTACTTGCGTAGATGAGGTTCAACCATTTTTATGTTATTATGATTATGATGAGGAAGGTCTTAATGAAGAATCTGAAGCTTTTAGGCATAGTGATCAGGAATTTGTTACTCCAATTGAGCTTTATAATGATAGTAATATTTATGGTTTAAATCGTAATAATTTTAACAATTATTCACCAATTCAAAAGGACGAGGATTTGACTAGAAATACCCCCGTTTTAGAAGATGTAGTATTTCCTTTTTATTAAGCCAATGATAGTTTTGAGGAACGAGTTTATTATGAGAATATTGTTTTAGAGTCTAGCGATTTAGAAACATTAGACTTTGAAAAAGAAGATGAACTCGTAGAGCTTTTAAATATGAGTGAATATGCATCACCTGAGTATAACCTACAAGAAGCAATTGACCATTTTCAGGATTCTGATGATCTAGAAATTAGCGAAATTGTAGCTAGTCTATCTGGAGGCACCAAAAATTATAAGTTTGGGGGTGATTGTCATTCTCCATGTGCCTTACCTTTAGCTCTTATAAAGATCCCTCACTTGGGACTTGATATATGTGCCTCAACCATTGTGCCAGATTACCTTTATGATAGCTCTCCCGAACCTAATAATGTCCAGTTGTTAGAAACCCATCCTCTGGTTGATGTGGTTAACCCAGGATATGATACCAAGATTGACTTTGTTTTCCCACCAAAATATTTTCAACCAATTGTGGGAACATATGATTTTCAGATGTGTCGGTTATTAAGTTTTCATACTAAACCTAATTACTTTAGGAGAACAGGGTCGACACATTTGCTTAAGGAAGATCACCTCTTTCATTGTGGTCAGCTGTGTGAGTCAAATCTAAGTTCTTAGTTGAGTATTTCCAGACTCTTCAACCTGATTGTCAGAATGCCTTTGAGTAAATCCAACCGATGAAAACATTTTATCGAGACCCTTTTATAGAACTTGAACCCGAACCACAACTAGATGTAGTTATCTTAAACAAAAAAATAGATAAGGGTGTGTTAGATATCTTCCTGGTCTGTTGCATTTTCCTCTTCTTGTGGTTAGCACTTTTTTATCCATATGACCCGCAGTTATTTCGGTTGCTACTATACGATTCTTCGAGGTGACTAATCTCTTCCAATGTCTGGCTAAAGACTTTAAACTTAGCACTTCTTTGGAGGTAACCCAATATTCTTGCAACACGGTAATATCTTTCCTTACTCTTTTCTTCAAGTGGTAACAATTTCTCCTTGTTCATGCTTTTAATTTCATCTCTAGAACATTGAGGACAATGTTAGATTTAAGTTTGGGGGTGGGAAAGAACTTTTTAGTTGCACTTTTGAAACTTCTAGCGTCACTTGGTATCCGGTTAGCTAAGCTTACATACTATTTCTCACCGAAAAGAAAGAAATTGGAATGCTAGGGATAACAACCTATTGAGACATTAGAGAAAAAGACATTGATATCCTTGAAATTCAGGAGAGAACTTGTTCCTTTTAGAGGGTAACCGTGATGGACCTAACCATCCATCATGGAAATCCAAGTAGGTCAGGAAATGCCAGAAAGACAAAGCAACCTCATAATGTAGTCTTAGCTACTGGATTACGACTCTCTCTCAGTGGAAACTTATCATCATTAACAAACGGAGCGACATCAAAATCTATGAAGAAAGTTGAAGACGTTTAAGGTTTAGAAGCAACAAAAGAAAAGAAAAATTCAAAAATCAAAGTTGAAGACTTAGTTACAAGAAGTTATAAGAGCAAATGATATAAGTTGTTGAAGTTCATGATACTAAGACATAACAAGTTGCGAAGACATAACAAGTTCATAAGTGTTAAATTCCTTCTGGCCATGTAAATTTTTGTCTTGTTATTATTAAAAAAAAAAAATGAAAAAAAAAAATGAAAAATGAACAATGAAAATTGAAAATTGAAAAATGAAAAAAATAATATATATAAAGTTTTGATCAATATATTTAAAATCGGAAAAGTCTAATGTACCAATATATAAAGTTAAATTTTAAATTTTGTTCAATAAGGCCTTAGGGAAGTAGAAATTTTTAAGTCAAGCAAGAAATCGAAGAGAAGAGTTAATTTTCATGGTTCTATGAGGTTTGAGAGTTTATCATCAACAGTTGAAGACCGAAGATGACGTTGTTTCTACTGAGCACTATGAGAAAGTCGAAGAAAGATACATTTGGTTGCTTTGTTAGTCATCTTTCAATCTGACACAAGATCTTTCCAGCACTGGTTCAACTCATCACACGTAATTAGTTCAGCTGTGTAGCAGATGTCCCTCTCATTTTTATCTCTCTCCTAATCTTATCCATCCGTAAATCAGCGGATGCATATTAAAATGTTTATCTAGCTGTGTAGTGAATATATCTTTATCTAGCAGTGTTGCGGATATGTCCCCCCTTTTTCTTTCAGTCAGCTTTAGAGCTGACACCTTTAATTTCTCTGAAATTCTAGTCACTTGGATATAGGTTGGAAATTTGTATGTCCTCATAGCTCTTTGGATACTTGTGACCAATTCGAAGTACAGGTTTTAGGTTTTGTGGGTACACCTATAGTAAACCCTCCGGAGACAACACTCCGCCGCTAGGGCCACCTAGCGGTTTAACGGCTTGTTGCACGTGCCAAGTGTAGTCATTTTATTTTAGATTTGCTCGGGACTAGCAAATAATAAGTTTGGGGGTATTTGATAGACACATTTTTGTGTCTGAATTGTCCTCAATGTCTCTATTGTTAGTCTCGATTTTTGTACTAATTTTGGTGTTTTTATGTTTGTGTAGGTGTTTTTGGAGGAATACATTTGTGTGGAAAAAGTTGCTCAAAAAGTGCTATTTGGATCCCCGGATAAAAGTACTAAAGGAACCCTCATGTTGGTTAAGGGGCACCTCAGGGCACCCCAGCTGTTAAAGGCACCTGACTTTTGGATCGGGGCACACCATCTTCTTCACGTTCAAAGCAGAAAAAGGCGGGAAAAATGGTTTGAGCTGCGTAAAGTTTCTGGGTCAGGTTTATGGATTTGGCCGGAGTTTTCTCAACTTTTTGGACTTGGACCAACCTGTTTGGGTAAAACATGCTTGGTAATGGGCAAGAGAAGGGTTGCGTCACGTAGTTTTGATTATACATGGAACTGCATTCAATGGGGAGATTATCACGGGATATTTGGATGATACGTATTGCATGGGAGAAGATTTTGTTCTTCACTCAACAAGATTCGACCCTATAAATCCAAGATAAACAAGGAAAGCCATCTCAGAACATGCGTGTAAAAGGAAAATATTCCCGTGAAAATAAAAATCTTTAACGAAGAATTATTCGAATTGATGGTGGAGGTTTTGAGGTTCTGTGACCATATAAAGGGTTCTGAGGGTTTTTAGAAGGACTATCGAGAGTTGGGTGAGGCTACAGAGAAGAATAATAAGCTGCAGAGCAGATTTCTCTGCTGTTGCAGAGAAGGAGAAGCTGAAGAACAATAAACCGATAACAAATGTCGTTCTTGACTATCACATATTCGTCCCTTAAACGATAGTTCTTCTGCGACACCATATAACTATAGTTCTTCGCAACAGTTGTAACATGATTTGTAACGACCATTAAGCGTTGCAAACTTCTGGTTTATATTATTTTCCTCCCCTTTCTTCTGTAAACACCATTTAAGCTATAAAAATATATTTTTAGTGTGTTTTTCACTATGTGGAGCTAAACCTTTCTCTGGGACGATGGAGGAAACCAAAATTGATCATGTGGTAAATTAATTTAATTCTTTATATGACTATTTGCATTAAATCAAAATTAGAAAGAAAAAAATTTCTTAACTAGTTGTCATTTCGTTTGATGGTTTATGCTTAGGATTAATTCTTTTGATATGCCATACTTAAGATTTACAATTAATATTTTAAGAATCTACCTTAGGCAAAGAAATAGAGTCGAAATTCTTATTGAATGAGCTAAAATGGTTTAGAATAAATAGGTGAATCGTATGAATTTGAATATTTGGTGGAATCCTAGTCCTAGCACCTCTCGAACATTTTTGTTATTTTGTAGATACTTGCTAGTTTTATAATTTAAATCTAAAAATCAATCTCAACATAGTCCGAGTGAACGAAAACCCTTACTACTACTTTCTACAACATTATTGATTCACATCACTTCACCAGAGTCATTAGTAAACCCTGAGAATGCTACCATCTTTTTTGAAGAACTCGACCACTCTACGATTCAACCTCACAGTGCCACTCAGGAACGAGATACTGATTTTGAAGAGACTGCTTTGCCACCTCGCAATCGAAGACCACCAGCTAAGTATGCAGACTGTCATTGTTCCTTGTCTTCTATCATGTCATTTTATGAACAAAAAACATACAGAGAAGCATCATCCATTCCATAATGGCAAGATTCAATACATGGTGAACTAGATGCACATAAAGAGGCAGGGACATGGTAAATGGTGGATCTTCCTCCTGCAAAATCAGTTGTTGGAAGTAGATGGGTTTACAAAGTTAAAACCAAGTCATATGGTGAGTTTGAACGATCTAAATCACGAGTTATTGCAAAAGGATATGCACAAGAGTATGGTGTTGACTATGAAGAAACATTTGCACCAGTGGCCAGAATGGATACACAGTTCGTACATTACTCGATATTGTTGCAGTGTGAAAATGGGGGCCAGGCTTCATCAAATGTACGTGAAAAACGCTTTTATTCATGGTGAGCTTCAAAAAGAGGTGTACATGCAACCTCCTCCTGTCTTGCCTCATGAATCAAATCAAGTATGTAAGCTTCGATGGGAATTATATGGACTCAAAAAAGAGCCTCGTGCTTGGTTTGAAAAGTTTAGCAGTGCAATTATCCAGTATGGATTCACACAAATCTTGTCGTAAACAAGGTTGTCGTTCTATTGTATACCACGTTTTTTTTCAGCTGTGAAAGTGAATCCAAATTACTGGGCAATGTCTCAGACAACTCTTCGAGTAGTTGTCATCATTAGTTTCACAACTGAGTTATATATCTTAGAAATTTCTAACGCAACTCCACTAACAGTTGTGTATACACTCTTCTCCCAAGCCTTATTTTAGTTGTATGACATACTCAACTCTTGTTTGACAACCAAAGGTATATGTAGCAAAAACTCTCATCACAACCTTTGTTAGTGTAGTGTAACCTCTTTTCAAAATTATAATGTTGGTTGTAATTATTTCTTTCACAACTATGGGTAGAGTTGTATGTCATTTCTTTGACAACTCTAATTCTATGTTGTGGTACATATTCGATTTGAAAAAAAAATTGAGAATTTAAATACAAAATTAAATATGTAATACCTTAATAACCATGTATTTGAAAACAAGATCATATTTCCAATTACAATCACTATTGTTTTTTACTACAGAAGATCAGTTTTACAGAACTTCAACACTAAAATAAATAATCTAATAACACTTATGTTTTAGTAAAACCTTTCTAGATATTCTTTCTCATCTTCAAAAATCATCTTTTAAACCCTTGGAATCCTATTGTGGGAGAGATTGTGACTGCAAGCTTCAGCTCCAATGGAAAAACCTTTGTAAAACAAAAGTGAAAACTTAATTGAGTATACCGAGATAGCAACCAAATATGAATAGTAAAGGGTTACATCATGAATAGTAAAGAGTGGCACCAAAATCATGTTACACTAGAGAATTACATAATGAATAGTAAAGAGTGGCACCAGAATCATGTTATACTAGAGAATTGTATACCTAGAGAACTGATTTGGAATCATGTTATACTCCAATATGTTTAGAACCATGTTATACTCCAATGGACAGCATATCATGGCATCCATAGAATTTATATGATTTTCAATCCCGAAAAGAATAATACGATTATGTGAAGTTCATCTAGCACCTTACCGAGTCAGACCAAAAAAAAATATCCATCACCAAGTTCTCAAATATTGAACTGTTTTCCTTTGTATGTAAACTTAAACATTGAGCTATGTTCAAATAACCATAGTCAGGTCATTTATTTCAGATTTAAGTTTACATACAAAGGAAATAACCATATTCAAAGCCTCCATAAAAACAAAAGAGCATTTAGATATAATTTCAAAGGATTGAGCATATACATTCCATTAGTGAACAACTAGATGTTGTTAAACAAGAAAAAAACAAAAAATAATATTACCGTAACAACCATCTCCAGTATTTTTACAAGGGAGGTCATGTCACATATCTTCTTGTCATGAATAAGAATCAGAGGATGATCCATTTCCTTCCAACACTTAAATCACAACATTACCAACATGATAGTCCCTTAAATTGTCTCGGCAAGGAAAAATGTTGTCAGAAAATACGAAAGGGAAACAATTTGCTAGGAATTCACTGAAATTCATTCTTTTTTTTTTTGGCTGGGTATTTCAATAACTACTTATTTACATTACAACATCTCACTACGTTGCAACACTAAAAGTTACCTTAAAGGAGAAAGCTCAAGAAATATCGATTACACATTAGAAATTTATAACACAAGCGGTACTCACACATTTTTGTGTCTTATCATCGGTAATAAAATAAGGTGAGATAAATCCTCTCCCTAGTTTCATTCCTTCCAAAATTTCCAATTCATTTCCATAGTATTACCATCCTGCAAAAAAAATTACAACAAATTAGACTAAACTTTAGTTGCACATCCGGGATGTTCACTATCTAACGGACACTATATAAAAAGCTGAGATCGGTACACACAACCACGGTGATAACTCCTTCCTTTCCAACTTTCTCCATTGCTCTTGCTAACATCTCCCAAATCTCCATTTCTCCATTGATCTTGCTAACATCTCCCCAATCTCCCTTTCACCATTTGCGGAGATGGAACCCACCTATTTATAAAAATACAAAGTAGAGCATCACAAATTGCTGACACTGAAGAGTGTAATTAGAAGAAAAAAAATGACTAGGCATATGCTAGAGACGGCTTATTTATGAATGCAAATTAGAACAATTGAAGAAAGAGGACAAAAACTATAAACGGTAATTAGGTTATAAGAAATATCTACAGTTTCTTCACCCAACTAAAATACATGTGCAATTTCTTCTGGCATGCTGATCATCAATGTTTTTCTTTTCAAGTCAGCAATAACAACATTGACTGCCATATTGATGCCTTGGCGTAGGTCCATAACATTTACACTAGAAGCACTTCGTTGAGAATTGCCTGCAGTAACATAAGTATAGCGTTGCTATTCCTTTCCTCCTTCTCCTCCTCAAAAGACATCTTCAGCTTATCACAAATACTAGCCATTTGAGAAAATTGAGAGCACCTACACCACAATCAAAACAGAAAAACCCTTAAAAATCATAACAAAATACCTAAAATCAACACAAGAAAAAGCCTAGAATCAAAATAATACAAAAAAAAAAATCGAGACAGGATATCCAAAAATCAAAACAAAAACCCTACCTGAGAATTGAGATCACTCAGATAAAACCCAAATACTCAGCTCATTAATAATAGAGAACCTAAAATTACATGTTTATTGTCCTCATTCATATCTGCTCAATTTCTAAACCCCGGACCTCATTTTTTCTCCCGATTTCTTCGAATTTGTTCTTCAGACTCATGATGCCTTCTCTTATTCAAACTTTTGCTTCCCTCTTTTGATTTTTTAGCATCATTTTGCAATATATCAGTTAGTGAAGGTTTTGATAGATCTCTGGCTCCCTATCAATTATACAAATCAGGTGATATAACTCAAAACCCAAAATTGTTTATAACCCAGAATTGACAATAGATTGAATCATTTGAAGATTTTAAAAGAGAAACTGAAGATTAGTAATTACCTCAAGGGCCTTATGTAAATTGCCTTTAAGTTGAATCAAAGAGGAAGAAATCGAATCAACTCCGCTGAGAAGAAATAAACAATCATCTTCTTCTTCTCTCGATGAAACTGGGAATATTGAATCGTCTTTAGCCCAGCTACCTGAATACAAATCACAACCAGTTTGATTGAAATAAACAATTCCTTCCATTTATCAACTCAACCACACTGAAACAACAACTTCAAAAAATCCTTCTATTTCTCAACTCAAACACATTGACACGGCCATCCAATCACCACACTCATCTCCATATCTCAGATATATTCATCACCTTCAAATCCATTATATCCAAATTCAATTCAAGCAAACCCTAACTCTGTAGCAACGATTTATAAATGGTTTTGAAATTCGAAGAAATCTACGAAGAAGAACAGATTCATGAACCAGAGAAGAGATTGAGTGGGTTTTGACTTTGAATTGATTGTGTGAACTCATAAACAAAAGATGAATCTGTAGGTGGTTGAAATTGAGAAGTATAAAGGAATTTATGGTTTCTGCCATAGAAACTGATGGTGTAGTTGCTGGTAATCGAGAAGATGATTCTGATGTATTTAGAGTTAACATGCAGTGATTGAAGTTGGGGTTCTGCTGAGATCGAATCGACTATTAGGGTTCGAAGAAGTTGTACGATTCAACACAGAGAATTGAGTTTTCTTCATTCGAGTGAGGGTTTTCGTTTGTACCCAAAATCACTTTTGGGCACGAAACACAAAGAATTGGTAGTTTTGTTGTGTTTTTAGGGTTGGAGGCGAATTGAAGAACGAACCAAAGAGACACATATTTTTTCGTGGTTCGTCATGGTTTCCTACGTCCACGGGTGAATCCCCTTGGGGATTATTTTTCATTGATAATTGTATTACATTCTGTTTTCTCTCCTATTCGCTACCTCCCCTCCTGGTTTCTCATCTCCCCTATTTATACAGTTCCATATCTAAATGTAAACATAAATAACATTAACTGCCCATTTATGCTCCCATAATGAATTCTAAACGAAACTGCCCATTTATGCTCCCATAATGAATTCTAAACGAAACTTCCCATTTATGCTCCCACCATGAATTCTGCATGAAAATGCTGATTTATGTCTTCAACATCAATTATATATGTAACTGTTGGTATTAATGTTGCATGTATGAAACTGCAACATTTAGTGCTGCATGGCTGAAACTGCCGGAATTAATGCTGCATGCTTTCATGGTGATTTAAGTATGAAACAACACACTTATGCTTCATGATAAATTTTGCATGCTAGCAAGCTGGACTGGCGGATGGCAGTTTGGATGGATGCTGGTTGGCAGCATAATTGGCAGGCAGGCTGGATGAAGACCATTAAGTGGTATTTTTACTTATCAAGTAATAGGCATTCTGGAATTTCTCACACAAACATGAAAAGAAGTAATGGGCATTCTTGAATTTCAGTTCCAAAGTTTTTTATTCAGTACAAACCTAGGACATTTCAACCCGAGATAGACGTAGTTTGCCATCCTTTGGTAGCTCTCAACTCCTCGGGTCATATTCTGCTCTCCCCTACCCAAAATTAATAGATGTAGTTTGCTATCCTTTGGAAGTTCTCAAATTCTCGGATCATATTCTGCTCTCCCATCCCAAAATCATGAAGATTAGGTATAAGTGAATGAAAAGTAAAATTAAAGTTTGACATTAACAAGTGATAGACAAGCAAAAGATTTCAGGGCAACTCCTCCACCCTTTTCTACATGACAAGCAACTACTAGCAGCAAGTAAACAAACTAAAATCTGCCACCCATGCTATCACATGGTTATCAAAACACATTTGCCGGCGTAATTTTGTTGTATACTCGAGCCAGTTCATAACAAAAATTATACAATAAAATAAATTCCACTCTTTCTAAAAAGAATAACGATTATAAAATTATAAACAATCCATTATATTGGAGCTCCCGTTGGAGTTTGGAGGAAGGCAAACTAGATGGAGGAAGGCTGGCAGCATGATTAGCAGCGTTGCTGGCTGCAAGACTGAAAATTGGATAGGGATGTGACTGTCTTTGATAGTTGACCGACGGTTGACTTTGACCCATTGACTGGCCGTTGACTTTGACCATTGACCTTGACCGGATGTTAACTTTGACCATTGACCGATTTTGACTATTGACTGATTTTGACCGTTGACCGGTCTGTGCAGACTGGTGGGCTGCCTTGGTTGACTGGTTAGCGGGCTTGGATGAGGACCATTAAGTGGTATTTTTACTTATGGTACAAACATCGCCCCCTCTTAACCTCCAACTTGTTGGGGATTAAGAAAATTCTGTTTTCCTAAGTCAATGATAGAATTCTCCCCCAAGTGTGGATTATTGATACTGAAGTGACTGGTGAACTTCCCTTGTGTTTGCGTAAATCATAATCAAGAAGCCCCCAAGCGAGGCTATTGTGATTGGGAGATTGGCGGGAAACAGTTGAGTGGAGTGGTATTGTGAGTGAGTGATAGACGCATTTATGTGTCTAATTTGTCCTCAATGTTTCGTATTGTTAGTACTCGTTTTTATCCTTATTATGGTGTTTTGTGTGTTTGTAGGTATTTTTTGGAAATAAAGATTGTAGGAAAATTCGGCTCGAAAAGTTGCTCGGAACACCTCGGAGGACATTTGCTAAAGGCACCCTCATTGTGGATAAGGGGCACCTCATTTAGGCACCTGCTATTCGCACCCCAGTTCTGGTTAGGGGGACACCATCTTCAACATTTGAAAAACGATTTTTGGCGGGAAAACCATGCATGCAACTGGCGGAATTTTTCGATTGATTTTCGAACGTGTTATAGGGCGATTAAATGGCTAATTCTTGGTAGGAAGTTGTGTTATGTCCTAGAAAACATGTTTTGGGCTTTTGGTTCGATCAAATTTGGCTATAATTGGCTATCCAATTCACGAGCTCAAAACAGATAAAACACGTGTGTTCGGAAGAATTTGTGTGTGTTCGATCGTGTTTTATGCATCGAGCAACCTTGTGGATCATGTGTGATAGAAATTGGAGCGTCTTTGGACTAAAAAAACGCGTGAGAAGCTAAAACGAGGAAGAAAATATCCCGAGATTATTTTCTTTCACTGCCGAGAAATGGGAAGATTTTTGGGAGTAATGAGCGAATATTCTTGGTCCAAAGGTGTATAAATAGGCTACTGGGGTCGAGTAGAATGTTATGGAGAGATTGGGAGAGCTTTAGAGCACCATAAGATCGAGAAATCAAGCGCGAAAAATTCCGGTTCTCTGCTGCTGCCTCCGAAACGTGAAGAATGTATCTTCACAATGAGTCGTTTATTTGGTAACAGTTCTACGACACAAGAACGTGGGTCGCACGATTCTGACAACAACAACAACAACGCTTTTCGGTATTTGTAACGGTTTTTTCAACATTTATAAGCGTTGCAAACGCTCGATTTTCATCATTTTCTTCTTTGTAAGCACATTTTGAGCAATGAAAAATCATTTTGAGCGTGTCTACAACATGAGAAGCTAGAACCCAACACTGGGACGATGGAGGAAGCCAAATTTCATACATGGGTAATTTTAATTAATTCTTTATATGACTTTTGCATTATTTTTAATTGATTTATGATTCGATAAAATTGGTTGTGATTCAATTAGATAGGTTATGCTTTGTATTAAGATAATCTATGCTTATGGGATATAATTAATGTTTTGAGGATCTACTTTGGAAAAAATAAGAGTCTAAATTTTTATTTGTTGAGCGATAATTGTTAAAAGAATTAATATTTGAATTTCTTGTTATGAGTTTGGCTGAAACCTGAGTCCCAGAATATATCTCCATCCTGTGAAAAATTTGTATATATTTTCCTTTTATTTTTCCTAAAATCAATTCAACGAGTCCGAGTGAACGACAACCTTTTCTTACCACTTTCTACAACATTATTGATTCACATCAGCTGGAATGCAGCAGACGACGAACAAAGTTCCACCGCAGCAAGCCATTGCGTTCACCGGACTACAGGAGAGTGCGAGCAATGCTTTGGATCGCGTCGATTCGCGATCAATGGAATGCAAAGACGACGAACAAAGTTCCACTGTAGCATCTGCGTTCACCGATCTGCAGGAACTGCGAGCATGGCTTGAATGCATCACCATGCGATCGGCTGGAATGCAGCAATGAAGAACAAAAAGTTCCACTATGCAATTGCCTTCCTGGATTTGTAGAGCTGCGAGCAATCTTTGGACTCGTCATTTCTGCCGAGGGACCAGACTCAAATAGTTCGATAAACATAGGTGTAAAAGTTATAAATAAAACTAGACTGCATCAGTTGCGTCCAACTGAGTGTCACCAGACTGCATCAGTTGTTTCCAACTGAGTACAAAATTCGCAGGAAACTGGACTGCATCGATTGCGTTCAACCGGGTGCAGCAGTTGCTTTTGAGCTGGAGTACAATAATTCAATCAATATAACTATGGCAGTTTAACATTACCGATTGTAATAATTGCGTAAAAATATTAATCGTAAAAATATTATGGTGTACGCTCGCCCCCTCTTAATCCTGAAACTCGTTGGAGGATTAAGAAGTTCGGGTTACCTGAAGTTTCGATTTACGGAAGCTGAACTCCGCATTGCATTTAGGCGCTATGTAACTTGCCCCCAATCGGATAGAGTGTTTACGTAGCCTACCCCAAAGGAGACATTTCAGACAATGAGGTGTCACATATCTCTCCCCCAAGCGATAGTCAGTCACGTTGAAGTGATATGAAACTCGCCCCCAGTAGATAGTGATTTTCATGCTGCTCAATGCTCGCACAAGGGTGCACTGCCTTGCTGCATTTTACTCGCGCAAGGAATTTTGAAGATGTCTGCTATCTGGAATTCGCGCGGGGGGCCAATCCCACTATTCCAGATGCGCGCAGAATTGGAACGTGTGCATCTCTTCATGAGAAAATTCTCGCCACATTACAGGTGTCTCACTGAACAAAAGTATGCATGATTATACGAAAAGATGCTAAAATATGTAAATTGTATACTTACCTTATTGAAAATGTTACTGCGACTTTGTTTACGAAGTGATTAGGATGCCCACTGGCTATGTCGGTGTTTTCCAGCGATGATGATTAGTATAGTTTCCGTAGTGTCTCGGCTTGAGTCGGTAATTAGATTTGTCTACGGGACTGGAATGCACCAATTAAGTCTAAACTAGATTGACGACAGTTATCATGGAACTGTATTTCAGCAGCTTCGATTAGCTGTACTGTAACAGTTATGCATAAATCTGGACTGAAGCAGTGGTGAGGAAAACTGTATCGAAATAGTTTTGGGGAAAAGCAATTCGACCAACTGGATTGTGGAATTTAAAAGGATTGCGGAAGTTCGATCAACTAGCCAGCAGCTATTGCTGTGAAACTGGATAACAATAGTTCGATCAACTGACTGTAATAATTATGTGGAAAAGTACTGCAGCAGTTCGACCACTGGACTGCAGTATTTTCGGTGGTGATTGAATGTGACCGTTCCTGGTGCTGTCATTTAATTTCTAAAAATTTAATTTCCTCCGAAAATTGAAATTTTGCCTTCACGATGTTGGGAATTGACATATGATCTCAACGGGCTGAGAATCACTCAGTTTGGATGCACGAATAAGAATTTATCGAAGAATTGGTTGGTTAGCGCCTTGGTCCAAATATGTTGATGTCGTGATTTCACCCGAAAAAATATTATTCTCCAATTGTAAAATTTTTCCTTCATGTCCTAGTATATTAACATGCGATCGCAACGAGCCAAAAATCGTCCAATTCGGATGTGAGACGAGGAAGATATCAAGGAAACAAATTTTTAGACCAAGCCCAAGTTGGGTGTACATATCCGCAAGGCAATAGAAATAGGGCGGAATCATCCAAGGGCCATTAAATTAACTTGATCCGCGCTATACCGAATCTCCACCTCCAATTAATCGCCAAGAACTCGCCGATTGCTTAAATTAATCGGCTGGGCAAGGCCGCCGGCCTTTTTTTTTAAAAAAAACTTTTGGTGACAGGTCTTCGAAAGTGTGATCTTTCTCCTCCAATTTTTGTAACAGTTTTCTGGAACTGTTGTCTTTACTTTAAATCCTTGATGCAACGGTTTTCTGAATTGTGATTTATGCCTTCGTACTTTTTGTAATAGTTTTCGGAACTGTCACCTTCTCCTTCAAATACTTCTTGCAACAGTTATCCGCAACGGCCGGCCAAAATGTGACATTTTCTTCCGACATTTGCAACGAACTTGGCCGCCGGCTTTCTTGATTTTTTTTTATTTTTTTTTTAAACGTGCTGCAGATCGAACATCCTAACAACAATCTTGGTGATTTCTGCAATGAGTGAGCTTTGGTAGCTTCCGATTGTGATGCTGGACTGCAGTAATTATAATTAACTAGTCTGCAGCAGCTACGATCAGCTGGACTGCAGTGATCGAAAACTAAACTGGATCAAGCCATGTTACAGATCGAACATCCAGCAACAATTTTGATGATTTGGACATCTTCCATCGTGGACCGAACGTTTTTTTTTTTTGCGGGGGTTTCACCAGTCTTAACAGTGATTTTTTTCCATGTAACGTCAAAAAAAAACGAATATCATACATAACGGTTTTGATGGTATCACTCCAACTTTTTACCGCGGACCGAACATTTTGGCAACATTTTCATCAAAATTCGTAGTGATGCAATTTTAGCAGTTTTCGACGGTAATTGTTTTTGCAGATATCGATCCACAAATCTGATTACGCATTCACGATCAATCGATCTACGATTAAGCGGTATCGACACCTACCATCACCGGACTGCAATGATTGAAATTAAAACTAGACCCGGCCATGTTGCGGATCGAACATCCAGTAACAATTTTGACGAGCGTCCCAGCAATTTTATTATTAAATTTTGTGGTGATACGATTTTCACCGGTATCCGTAGGTAATAGCTTCAGCAAATATGACACAATGAATCCTCATTGCACCAGTTCCGATCAACTTGACTGCAGTATGTGCGATTATATGGTCAGCAGCATCCGCGATCAGCTGCACTGCGACCATTGTGATCAAACTGGGTTGTAGCCGCTACGATTGGCTGGACTACAACAATGATTTTTCACGACGTTCAAACAACTTTTTCACAGAAATTATTTTGAAGCGTTTTCCACAACTTTTATCGATGGGAGAGTACGATTCCTTTTCTCGTAGTCCCCTTAGTCGGCGCCAATGTTTGTACCCAAAATCACTTTTGGGAACGAAACACAAAGAATTGGTAGTTTTGGTGTGTTTTTAGGGTTGGAGGCGAATTGAAGAATGAACCAAAGCGACACATATTTTTACGTGGTTCGGCATGGTTGCCTACGACCACGGGTGAATCCCCTTGGGGAGTATTTTTTCATTGATAATTGTATTACATTATGTTTTCTCTCCTATTCGCTACCTCCCCTCCTGGTTTCTCCTCTCCCCTATTTATACAGTTCCATATCTAAATGTAAACATAAATTACATTAACTTCCCATTTATGCTCCCATAATGAATTCTAAACGAAACTGCCCATTTATGCTCCCATAATGAATTCTAAACGAAACTGCCCATTTATGCTCCCACCATGAATTCTGCATGAAACTGCTGATTTATGTCTTCAACATCAATTCTGTGTGTAACTGTTGGGATTAATACTGCATGTATGAAACTGCTATATTTAGTGCTACATGGCTGAAACTGCCGGAATTAATGCTGCATGCTTTCATGGTGATTTATGTATGAAACAACACACTTATGCTTCATGATAAATTATGCATGCTAGCAAGCCTTCTTGTGGTGGCGATTTGGATGGATCTTTGGTTGACATCATAATTGGCTGGCAGGCTAGATGGAGGCTGGCTGGCAGCATGGTGGAATGGCAAACTGGATGGAGGACGGCTGGCAGCATGATTAGCAGCGTTGCTGGCTGCAAGACTGAAAATTGGATAGGGATGTGACTGTCTTTGATAGTTCACCGATGGTTGACTTTGACCATTGACTGGCCGTTGACTTTGACCATTGACCTTGACCAGATGTTGACTTTGACCATTGACCGATTTTGACAATTGACTGATTTTGACCATTGACCGGTCTGTGCAGACTGGTGGGCTGCCTTGGTTGACTGGTTAGCGGGCTTGGATGAGGACCATTAAGTGGTATTTTTACTTATGGTACAAACAAAAAAAAAATTCCGAGGAAGGCCCAACCTGAGTTAGGGATTTTTTTCTGAGGGAGGGAAAGATGAGAGACGAGAGAAAAGTAAGTGAATGAAGATTAGTGAGAGAAAAAAAAAAATTTGTCTAAAAGAATTTGAACGGATAAGATGTGGTAGAATGGGGTCATACGGATTATAAAAATATTTGGATGGTATAGATTTAAGTTAAGAGTGTCATACGGATCAAGGCAAGTGTGTTTTCTTTGTTCTTTCTCTTTGTGTTAATGCGAACTCATGTTTTCAGTTTAATTATCAATCTTCGACATGAAAAAAAAATCCAAAAAAATATTAATAAATTGTGGACATTTTTATCGACATTCTGATATAAAAAATTCCAAAAAATATATAGGAATGAATCGGGAAAATGAAAAATGAATTCTATAATTGGTGTGTTTCTTTATGCTTTCTCTTTGTGTTTTTGTGCTTTCTCTTTGTGCTTCCGGTTTGAATTTCGACTAGTTGCATAGGTCATGAAGTAATTTTAACAAATCATACAGGTCATGAAGTAGCTTTAGTTCACACTGGTAAACTCAGGTTATAAAAATTCAGGTTGGTTCTGACTTCAAACTTAGCTGGATACATCATCAAAATCGATAAATATGAAGCTCAGTGTTGATTCGAACTTCAAATGCAGTATAAAAACATACAAACTATGATCCAAGAAGCTCCGGGAGGGTTCTGACTTCAAACTTAGCATGATGCATCATCGAAATTGAGAAATATGAAGATCAATATTGATTCGAACTTCAAATATGGTATAACGACATACAAACTTTGAACCAAGAAGCTTCAAAGGGTTTCTGACTTAAAACTTAGAAGGATACATCATTGAAATCGATAAATATGAAGCTCAATGTCGATTTGAACTTCAAATGTGGTATCACTGCATACAAACTCTGGACCAAGAATCCCCGGGAGGGTTCTGACTTCAAACTTAGCAGGATACATCATTTAAATCCATAAATGTGAAGCTTAGTGTCGATTCGAACTTCAAATGTCGTATAACTCCATAAAAACTATGAACCAAGAAGCTCTTGGAGGGTTCTAACTTCAAATTGAGCATGATACATCACTGAAATCGATAAATATGAATCCCAGTGTCAATTCAAACTTCAAATGTGGTATAAAGTCATATAAACTATGAACCAAGAATCTCTGTAAGTGTTCAGACTTCAAACTTGGTAAGAACGATGAATCCATCCATTTACAGGTAAGATTCCTTCGGAATATTCCCCAAAACCTTAAACAAACCCTATTCTGGCATATTGTATGCAAACCCTGGCTCCGAGATCGAAACCTGGTCATAAGTGGACTATTATAAGTCGAAAACTTCGTAAGAACGATGAATCCATCAATTTACAGGCAAGATTCCTTAGGAATATTCCCCAAAACATTAAACAAACCATATTCTGGCATATTGTATGCATACCATGGCTCCGAGATTGAAACCTGGCCGTGAGTGGACTATTATAAGTCGAAAACTTCGTAAGAACGATGAATCCGTCCATTTACAGGTAAGATTCCTTCTAAATATTCCCCGAAACATTAAACAAACCATATTATGGCATATTGTATGCATACAATGGCTCCGAGATCGAAACCTGGCAAGGAGTGGACTACTATAAGTCGGAAACTTCTTAAGAACGATGAATCCATCCATTTACATGTAAGATTCCTTTGGAATATTCCCCGAAACATTAGACAAACCCTATTCTGGCATATTGTATGCAAACCCTGGATCCGAGATCGAAACATGGTCGTGAGAGGACTACTATAAGGCTGAAACTTCGGAAGAACGATTAATCCATCCATTTACAGGTAAGATTCCATCGGATTATTCCCCGAAACATTAAACAAACCATATATTATGGCATATTGTATGCATACCATGGCTCCGAGTTCGAAACCTGGCCGTGAGTAGACTACTATAAGTCGGAAACTTCGTAAGAACGATGAATCCATTTATTTACAGGTAATATTCCTTCGGAATATTCCCCAAAACATCAAACAAACCATATTCTGGCATATTGTATGCATACCATGGCTCCGAGTTCGAAACCTGGCCAGGAGTGGACTACTATAAGTTGGAAACTTCGTAAGAACGATGAATCTATCCATTTACATGTAAGATTCCTTTGCAATATTCCCCGAAACATTAGACAAACCCTATTTTGGCATATTGTATGCAAACCCTGGCTCCGAGATCGAAACATAGCCGTGATTGGACTATTATAAGTCTGAAACTTCGTAAGAATGATGAATCCATCCATTTACAGGTAAGATTCCTTTGGAATATTCCCGAAATTTAAAAAAAAAAAACATATATTCTGGCATATTGTATGCATACCATGGCTCTGAGATCGAAACCTGGCCGTGAGTGGGCTACTATAAGTCGGAAACTTCATAAGAATGATGAATCCATCCATTTACAAGTAAGATTCCTATGAATATTCCCTGAAACATTAAACAAACCATATTCTGGCATATTGTATGCATACCATAGATCCGAGATCGAAACCTGGCCATGAGTGGACTACTATAAGTCGAAAACTTCACAAGAACGATGAATCCATCCATTTACAGGTTAGATTCCTTTGGAATATTCTCTAAAACCTTAAACAAACCCTATCCTGGCATATTTTATGCATACCCTGGCTCCGAGATCGAAACCTGGCCGTCAGTGGACTACTATAAGTCGGAAATTTCGTAAGAACGGTGAATCCATCCATTTACAGGGAAGATTCCTTTTGAATATTTCCCGAAATATTAAACAAACCATATTCTTGCATAATGTATGCAAACTCTGGCTCCGTGATCAAAACCTGGAAAGGAGTGGACTACTATAAGTCGGAAACTTCTTAAGAACGATGAATCCATCCATTTACATGTAAGATTCCTTTGGAATATTTCCCGAAACATTAGACAAACCCTATTCTGGCATATTGTATGCAAACCCTGGATCCGAGATCGAAACATGGTCGTGAGAGGACTACTATAAGGATGAAACTTCATAAGAAAGATTAATCCATCCATTTACAGGTAAGATTCCATCGGATTATTCCCCGAAACATTAAACAAACCATATATTATGGCATATTGTATGCAAACCATGGCTCCGAGATCGAAACATGGCCGTGAGTAGACTACTATAAGTCGGAAACTTCGTAAGAACGATGAATCCATCTATTTACAAGTAAGATTCCTTCGGAATATTCCCCAAAAATCAAACAAACCATATTCTGGCATATTGTATGCATACCATGGCTCCGAGATTGAAACTTGGCCGTGAGTGGACTACTATAAGTCGGAAACTTCGTAAGAACGATTAATCCATCCATTTACAGGTAAGATTCCTTCGGAATATTCCCTGAAACATTAAACAAACCATATTCTGGCATATTGTATGCATACCATGGCTCCGAGATCGAAACATGGCCAGGAGTGGACTACTATAAGTTGGAAACTTCGTAAGAACGATGAATCCATCCATTTACATGTAAGATTCCTTTGCAATATTCCCCGAAACATTAGACAAACCCTATTTTGGAATATTATATGCAAACCCTGGCTCCGAGATCGAAACATGGCCGTGAGTGGACTATTATAAGTCTGAAACTTCGTAAGAATGATGAATCCATCCATTTACAGGTAAGATTCCTATGAAATATTCCTCAAAACATTAAACAAACCTTATTCTGGCATATTTTATGCATACCATAGATCCGAGATCGAAACCTGGCCATGAGTGGACTACTATAAGTCGAAAACTTCGCAAGAACGATGAATCCATCCATTTACAGGTTAGATTCCTTTGGAATATTCTCTGAAACCTTAAACAAACCCTATTCTGGCATATTGTATGCATACCCTGGCTCCGAGATCGAAACCTGGCCGTCAGTGGACTACTATAAGTCGGAAATTTCGTAAGAACGGTGAATCCATCCATTTATAGGGAAGATTCCTTTTGAATATTCCCCGAAACATTAAAAAAACCATATTCTTGCATAATGTATGCAAACTCTGGCTCCGTGATCAAAACTTGGCCGGGAGAAAACTAGTATAAGTGTGAGAGTTCGCAAAAACGATGAATACAACCATTTACGGGTAAGATTCCAAGGGAATATGCTCAGAAACCTTAAATACACACAAATTCGTCAACTTCGAGAAAGAAACTGGCTCAGGGATCGAAACCTGGCCATGAGCGACCTACTAAAAGTATGAAAGTTCGCAAAGACGATGAATCCAACCATTTACGGGTAAGATTCCATGGGAATATTCTTATAAACCTTAAACACACATAAATTTGTCTACTTCGAGAAAGAAACTCGCTCCGAGATCGAAACCTGTCCAGGAGCGGACTACTATAAGTCTGAAAGTTCACAAAATCGATGAATCCAACCATTTATGGGTAAGATATACTCCATGGGAATATTCTAAGAAACCTTAAACACACAAAAATTCGTCAACTTCGAGAAAGAAACTTGTTTCGAGATCGAAACCTGGCCAGGAGCGGACTACTATAAGTCTGAAAGTTTGCAGAAGTGAATTAAATTTAGCAGAAGTGAGAAGAAATTAACAGAAGTGTTTATACCTATACGACAACTTTTATAAAGGTTGTGAATATTGATGACAATTTTTTTTTGCAGAAGTGAGAAAAATTTAGCAGAAGTGAGAAATTTTTTAGCAGAAGTGAGAATTTTTTTAGCAGAAGTGAATAAAATTTAGCAGAAGTGAGAAAAATTTAGCAGAAGTGTTTATACCTCTACGAAAACTCTTATAAAGGTTGTCAATAGCGATTACAATAAAATTTAGCAGAAGTGAGAAGTTTTTTGCAGAAGTGAATAAAATTTAGCAGAAGTGAGAAAAATTTAGCAGAAGTTGGAATTTTTTTGCAGAAGTGAGAAAAAATTAGCAGAATTTTTTATACCTCTACGACGACTCTTAAGGGGGTTGTAGAAGGTCTATTTATCATTTTCTTCTTATATTTTCCATCTCCCATCATAACCATCCATTTACATCATAACCATCCATTTTTTTTCCTTAACATTATTTTTCCTTATCACTTTTTTATAAAAGTAAATGTAAAATATAAGCAGACATGTAAATGTGGAAGGGTGGTTGGAATCCAAGTCTTAGATAGAGGAGGTTCAGGTTCGATTCACCTTATCCACTTTTGTTTTTTTCAAAGTCAATTTTTCATTTTACAACCCTTGTAAAGGTTGTGAATATTGATCAGAAAAAAAAAGCACAAATCCACCAATATTGTGAAACTAGAAGGATGGTTGATGACTTGTGCTAACACATAGTAGGCTTGGGTTTAAATCACTCTAAGAAAATTTTTACAATTCATTTTTTTTTATCTTCAACAACCCTTATGTGTGTTGTTATACAGTTATTCACTACCTTTAGGATATGAGTTGTAAAGTCTAAAGGTGGTCACTTCTCTCTGCAACCCTTTGCACACAAATCCTTGTGGTTTTTCATTCTCGTCACTACTCTTTGGACCTCTTTGGTCCTAAGAGTTGAACGGTTTTTACTTTGACAACTTTTTCTTTGGAAAAAGTTGTAAAATATGTTACCTTTTACAACTTTAAAATTACGAGTTGTCAATCTACAGTTGTAGATTACTATTTTTCTGGTAGTGCGACATACATGGTATTAATAATCTCAAGTCATATCTCAGTGACTGTTTTAAGATGAAAGATCTTGGATCTTTAAGTTAGTTTCTTGGCAGCGAAGTTGGCATGTCTTCCACCGGTTATTTCATATCACAAGTAAAGTATGCTTCTGAGATTATACAACGTGCAGGGTTGGTTGACAATAAAGTAACTGACACACCTCTTGAATTGAATGTGAAATATAGTCCTACAGATGGGACTTTATTGTCCAATCCAATATTGTATAGTCAATTAGTATGGAGATTTAATTATTTGACTATTACAAGACCAGATATAAGTCATGCAGTTCACGTAGTCAGTCAGTTTATGTCTACTCCAAGGTCTACTCATTATGCATGTATTCTCAGAATTCTAAGACATATCAAGGGGTCTCTGTATCAAGGTCTGTGTTTCTCATCTAAATCTGATCTCATCCTTCGAACCTATTCTGATTCGGATTGGGATGGGGATGTTACATATCAAAAGATCTGTTACAGTATTTTGTGTTTTCTTGGGAGAATCTTTGATTTCCTAGATATGTTAGAAACAAAGTGTGGTTTCTCGTTTCAGTGCTGAAGCAGAGTATAGAGCTTTTGCTCACACCACATCTGAACTCGTTTCTGCACCTACACTATTGTACTATGATAACAAGGCTACTATTGAGATTACACACAATGATGTTTTCCATGAATGTACAAAACACATTGAGATAGATTGTCATTTTACTCGTCATCATTTTAGGAAAGGTACAATCACTCTTCTGCATGTCAAATCATAATTTCAAGTGGAAGACCTCTTCACCAAGATTAACTCTGCAGCTCGTCTTTGGTTCTTAATTTCCAGACTCAAAATGTGTACTCCACCACCTTGAGTCTTAGGTTTTTTTTTTAAGATATAGGCAAGATATTATACGATCTTAGTGTTATTTTGTTGTAACTGCATATATATTTCCTTCTGTATTTATCCTAGATATTGTTAGGTTGTTAGGTGTATCTTTTATTCTTGCCTTATCAAGTTCTGTAAGTTTGTATAAATCATGATTTTTCTTATCAATGAAATACATCGAGTTAATCTCACAACAACTGTAGAAATCTTTATGCTCATATTTAACATGGTGTTCCAGTCCATCTTATTATACCATGCAAAAATTCTTCAAATATGTGTATCTCTCTTTACCTATTGGATTGGACAAAACATAGCAAAATCTTCTAAGTTTTCTCTGTTACTACAGTATTAGTATTATAGGATAACCGAGGTTACGTTCATCTCGAACCGGCATGTTTCCATAGAAGTCAATTCCATGAAACATACTACTTTAGATAACTTATCTCGAATCCGTCTCTTACATCTTTAGATTAGCATGATCGGATAATACTAGCACGAATGTATAATTAATACGATAATAGAATAATCACACACGACACAAAGATTACGTGGTTCACCTTTGTAGGCTACACCCACGGCCAAAACCATCCCGAGAATCTTCATTATCATAACAAGTTATTACATCGTCACACATCATATAATCAACTAGTTATATAACCCACTAGCGCTAAACGTTACGAAGAGTTTACCGCTTCCTTTGTTCTTCTTGTTCTTCCATAAACCTCCACCTCCATGGTTCCTTCGACTTTAGACAAGAACATGAAGAACATCATGAATTCTAGCTTCTTCCATATGAACCTTAGAAACCCTAGATTTCTACCATACCCGTTCTCATTACAAGTCACTCTTCTCACATAGATTTTGCCCCATCACCAACCATCGTAAGACACAACGGTTGTGACCAGAACACTCTCATAAAGAGAGGATTCTCCAAGAGAATGAATTTATACTCACAATATAAGACCTCTTATATAGTAGACCAATCCCTGCTCCCCAAGACTTAGAACTCCTAAAAATAGACTAACACCTTAATTAGGAAATCCTAAACTAGGAAACCACATAACTTGGGAAACACCCAAATTACGTTCCGGTAAGTTCTGGAATCTTCACCGAACAAAACCCCAACAAGTATCAAGACTATTATATCCAATTTCAAGGGCCCGCGTTTCATCTTGCGGCAATGGTGCATGTTTTTCCAAATATTGAACCACTTTTTCTCATGGTTATTCTAGTCTTTGGATCATTTTGTGAACAGAGAAATTTTGGTACCAATTTCATCTCTTGATTCTCTTCCATCTCATATGAATTCTTAAAATTTGGATCACTTATTTTCAATCATCTAAGCTAACAACTTCTTCCAATGTTTCTGAATTTTGTAACTCTACGGATCTCCTACCACAATCAACTTCGAATAATAATGCTATGAATCCTAAAACCTTTGTTTCTTTACCAGTTCTGTTCCGACCAGATTGGTTATTTGAGGATTGGTTCCACGGTTATATAATCTAGCCAGACCTAGGTCACCTAATCATGCATTTATATTTTAGCATCTAATAAAACTTCACTGACTTTATTAATACCAGTCATGCATGAATTTTTAAGAAATCACTGGCATTATCCTTCTGTTTATGCGTCTAGGATAAATTCCATTTCAACATTTGCATTTGTTTCGGAGTCTTGTTATTAGGAGGGAAATAATGGATTTGAGGAAGGAAGGATTATGAGGAGGGAATTACAATATGAGAAGAGGGATTGACCGGTTGAAAAAGTGGAAAATTGTCCGTATTATCCTTGAAGTTAATTAGAATTCAATTTACTAACCAAACAATCAACAACAAACTTATCTCCTGGGACCTGGTGGCTCTCATAAGTCATAAACATTTTTCTATCTCGCAATTCATCTAACAGAAAAACATAAAAAAGAAAAATTCTCAAACCTATATCAATAATTATGTATGTCGTTGTAATCACCAGATACTAATAGATAATTAACTCCCCATTGGATTATGGACATAGTGTGTACGAAGTGTTCATTTCCAGTTCATTAAATTATTCAACATGAAGATTTCAAGATGTTCTTCATGGCTTTATTATGATAGACGGATATTTAAAGAAGATCCTTCCTCAATTAACCGCAATTCCACATGTAGATATAGCTGGTTTTCCAATGCAAAGTCCATCTGGAGGAGTTGATTCAACTCCTCGTAATTAGTTTCCAAAACTTCTGTTTGCAAGGTCATAAACAGTGATGAATTACTTGTCTCATTCATCCCATCCCTACATTTACCACACAAAAACCTTAAAAATATAAAATATTTCGAGCTTTGGGTTTGCTAAGTAACATCATCATCATCATAAGGTATGAATACAGAAAGAAAAAAACTTCATAAGATTGACACGATCCTTTCATGCCTTCACGTACAGTGAGAAACAAAGTAAACAGTGGTCATCCCAGTTCAACCTTAGAAGTCTTTACGGGCACGATATTGCTAGTTGTTCAAAAGAACAAAGAGACACGATCTTAACAGGAAAAATGTAAAACATAACAAAACTGACAGGTATAAGATTTACAACAATTAATAGATCACCTTCTATGTACCGTTATTGTGCAAATATTAACAGTGACCGTGATTCACAATTTATTTCAATCCGACATGCTCCCATTAATCCATTGTTAGTGTTCTAGACCGAAACAACCTGTTAAGAACTCAACTATAAGAACCCTAAGATAAAAATCCTTGTTACTGGGGATTAACCAGTGCTGTGAAGCAAATAAGAACTGAGTTTTGTATATTAAAAGTTTTGTTTTACAATACTCAGGAATTGAGTATTTATAACTAATCAAGACTTGTCTATTAAGAAAACTACTTACGTGTTTTTAAGAATCATAACTAAACAAGGAAACTAACTAATTAACTAAATAAGGAAAATAATGTGGTAAGGAGTTGGTACGCAACATCCCACCCTCCTTGAAAGAATGTTTGTCCTCAAGCATCAAAATCTGGAAATCGCAAGAGAAGTTCATCAGCATCTTCCCAAATAGCTTCCTCCACTGTATGATCTTCCCATTGGACTAACCATTTGGTGCCTGCATGAGTACCTTTCTTGAACATCTTTCGCTCCAAAACTTTAGCTGGTTCCCACTTATCATAATCCACTGTAATTTTAAAATTGGTATCCACAAGAGCAGAAGAACCAAGTTTCGGTTTCAGCTGTGAAACATGAAACACTGGGTGAATACGACTTGAAGTAGGTAAGTCCAACCTATAAGAGACTGCACCAATTTTTTCAAGGATACGAAAAGGACCTTAATACTTAGGATAAAGCTTAGAGTAATCCTGAGTTGCAACTGTGTTTTTCCTATAAGATGCAAGCGAAGAAAAACCAAGTCATTTACTGCAAAACTTCTCCCAGTACGGTGAGCATCAGCATAATTCTTCATTCGCAATTGAGAAGCTTGTAAATGTGATTTCAAAAGCTTTAAAGTATGATCTCTAGCTCGCAATGTAGAATCAACATCATTAATAGATGTAGACCCTGGTAAGTAAGATGATACTGTTGGAGGAAACCGACTATAAACTGCTTGATATGGTATCATCTGAATTGCAAAATGAAAACTTGTGTTGTACCACCATTCAGCCCACAACAACCATCTTGACCATTCACTAGGTTTGGTTCCAGCAAAACATCGCAAATAACATTCTAAAGTTCTATTGGTAACTTCAGTTTGTCCATCAGATTGTGGATGGTACGCAGAACTTTGACATAACTTTGTATCTTGTAATGAAAAATATTCTTCCCAAAAATTTCTCATGAAGATGGGATCACAGTCACTTACAATACTTCGCGGCGTGCCATGAAAATGCACTATTGTTTCGCACAAAAATGTCAGCAATAGAGCTGGAAGAATAAGGATGAGAGAGTGCAATAAATGGGCATATTTAGATAATCTATCCACCACCACAAGAACAGAGTTTTTGCGATGTGAAAGTGGAAACCCATCGATAAAATCTATCGATATATCTAACCAGATATCAGCCGGTATAGGGAGAGGACTTATTAACCCTAGAGGGGATACAGCTTCATCTTTATTGAGCTGACAAATATCGCAGTGAGAAATGAAAGTTTTAACTGCAGTTTTCATACCTTTCCAATAAAAATTGTGTTGTAAGCGCTTGTAGGTGCGTAAAAATCCCGAATGCCTACCAATGGGATTAGAATGAAATTCTTCAAGAATTTTAATGCACCATGTTGAAGAAGAAGGTACTACTAAACGACCTTTGTAGCATAAAACTCCATCTATATAAGTAAAATTTGGCTTACAAATAGCATTATCATTCAGCTGTTGAATAAGAAGACCCAAGTCTGGATCATCATGGCATTCCTTAATAATATCAGTAAGACCAGAGAAAATAGGCACAGAGAGAAGTAAAAAAGAGCCATGAAGTCGAGAAAGTGCATCAGCTGCAATATTCTCTTTGCCGTTACGAAAAAAAATCTCATAATCGTAACCCAATAACTTTGATAACCATTTTTGTTGTTCCATAGAAGATAGTTTTTGATCCAAAAAATACTTGAGACTTTGATGATCTGTATAAATCTTAAAATGTCTTCCAAGTAAATAAGGACGCCATTTGTGAACTGCAGAAAAAATGGCAAGCATCTTCTTGTCATAGATGGACAGATTTAAATTCTTACCAGAGAGTGGTTTACTGTAATAAGAACTTGGTCTATCTGATTACATTAACACCGCTCCTAAACCATTTCCAGAAGCGTCACACTCCAACACTAATTCTTTTGAAAAATATGGAAGTATTAAAACTGGTGTCGTGGTTAAGGCTTTTTGTAGTTGTTTGAAAGCATTGGTTGCCTTATCACTCCAAATAAAAGCATCCTTATTGAGTAATTGAGTCAAGGGTGCACTGATTTTTCCAAAATCTTTAACAAATTTACGATAGTAACTGGCTAAATCCAAAAAACCTCGTAATGCCTTAATTGTTGTAGGAATAGGCCATGACAGAATACATTGTATCTCTTCCTGTTCGACTGAAACTCCTTCATAAGAGATGACATGACCTAGGTACCCAATGGAGCTTTGAGCAAAAGCACATATTGATTCCTTGACAAACAACTTATTGGTTCGAATAATATCAAACACCAAAGATAAATGATTGGCATGATCTTCTAGGTTCTTACTATAAATTAAAATATCATCAAAAAAGACTAGTATGAACCTTCGCAAATATGGTCTAAAAATGTGATTCATAAAACTTTGAAAAGTTGATGGTGCGTTGGAGAGTCCAAAAGGAATTACAGGAAATGCATAATGTCCATCATGAGTTCGAAAATCCATCTTTGGAATGTCAGGAGCATGCACTCGAAGCTGATGATAACCAAAACGAAAATCCAATTTAGATAAAATCGTTTTTCCATGCAACTCATCCAATAATTCATCTACCATAGGTATTGGAAATCTATCTTTGATAGTTATCTTATTTAAATCTCGATAATCCACACACATTCTCCATGAACCATCTTTCTTGCGAACCATTAAGATAGGAGATGAAAAAGGGCTCGAACTAGGGCGAATAAAACCAGCCTGTCGCAATTCAGTGATCATCTTTTCTATTTCATCCTTATGGAAATGTGGATATCGATATGGTCTCACATTGACAAGAGAAGATCCATGAAGTAATGGAATGTGATGGTCATGAAGTCATTCAGGGGGAAGAACAGTTGGAATCTTGAAAATATCTTCATATTCAAATAACAAACGTTGAATGTTGGGAGGCACCACTGAGGTAGGAAGAGCATCTTTTTCCAGGGATGATAATTGCAAAGTAAAACCATAAGTCTCTCTGCTCAACAATCGTTGAATTGGAGAAGCATCTAAAAGCATCATTGAAGAAGTATTCCCATGTAACACCACGTCTTCGTTATTGATATTGAATAACATTGTGAGCTTGTTAAAATCCCAAGAGATTTTTCCCAAATTCCTCAGCCACTGTACTCCTAGCACAGCATCACAACCGCTGATTTCCAGAAGATGAAAACCAACTAGAAAAGTGCAGTTATTGAGAGTAACTGGCACATTAAAACAAGACCCATGTGTATTTAATGTACCTCCATCACCAACAGTTACACGTAAAGAAGAATCTGATTGAATCTTGTGAACATATTGCTTGACAATGGTTGGGTGAATAAAATTATGTGTAGCTCTAGATTCAACCAAGATTGTGATTGGTTTAGCCTTCAGATATCCTGTAACTCTCATCGTGTTTGGAAAAGTAGATCCCATTAAGGAGTTTAAGGAAATTTTTGGTTCATGGTCATTCTGTTGAAGCAAACTATATGAATCTAAGAACTGAACATTGTTATCAACATCTTGAGCTTCACTACCATGACCATCTGGGGCCATTTCCAAAATCAATAACCTTGGTTTAACACATAAATGACCAGGTTTATATAACTCATCACAGTTGAAACAAAGTCCCTGCTCTCGTCTCTTCTTTTGTTCTTCCCAGGTTAATCGTTTAGCTTCAGGAGGCAATACAGATTTGGTAGATGATGGGTTGGAAATTGTTGTGGATCGATGAGGAATTGAACGATAGGGTTTGGAGATAGAAGAAACAGCAAGAATATTATCTTCCTGTTGTATTTCTTTTTTGAAAGCTTCGGCTAAAGTCTTGGGTTCAAATAAACTAACACCAGTGCCAATATCCGGTCTTAAAGCAATGATAAATAGATCAAATAGATATTGTGTAGGAAGGTCGTGGACAAAATTAAATAATTTATCAAACTCAGATATTAGTTGTCGAACAGTACCTGATTGAGACAACTTCATTAATGCAATATGCGGATTGATAAACTTGTGATCCCCAAACTTGTCACGAATTAGAGAACAACAATCTACCCAGGATGGTGTAGGATTAGATGTTTTAAACCAACGATACCAGGAATTTGCATCATCTGTCAGATGAGCAGCAGCCACTTGAATCTGAAAATCTGCATGGATTGAATAAAGGTTGAAATACTGCTCTACCTGAAAAATCCAGCCGTCAGGATTTGTACCATCAAAAGTTGGAAATTTTATGTTGATGGAACCTGGACGAATATGTGGATTAGTATCACCACCGTTACCATTGATATTTCCATTACCATTTCCATTGCCATTACCGCCATTTTCATTTCCATTATTGCCATTTCCATTGCGTTGATTGCCTGTTCTGCCTGTACCAAGAGCATTGGTGACGACATCGGTCAGCGCAGTTGTAAGGCTTTTATATCTTCTTTGTGATTTGCTCTATCAACTCCTTCTTTAATCTTGGCTTTTTCAATATCATATTGCCGCTGCCTAGTTAGGGAAGTGATCAACTCTTTGAATTCATCTTTTATAGCTATAGCTAATTGTTTGATCTCATCCTTCAAACCAGTAACTTTTGTTGTTAACTCCACAATTGTCATGAGAAAGAAAAAAAAAATTTTCTGAAATTTTGAGAATATATATCAAACCTGCTCTGTACCAGATGTTAGGGTTCTAGACCGAAACAACTTGTTAAGAACTCAACTATAAGAACCCTAAGATAAAAATCCTTGTTACTGGGGATTTACCAGTGCTGTGAAGCAAATAAGAACTGAGTTTTGTATATTAAAAGTTGTGTTTTACAATAGGGATATTTAGACTTTGGGTCCCAACTTTGTGACCATATTTGCATTTGGGTCTTCAAAAGTTTGAAATTAGAGTTTGGGTCTCAGGACCGTGGTTGACCGTTTTGACTGTCAGAAAAACTTGTTAAGTAGTGAAAAGACTAACTAAAATTAGGTTTTCGTTTTATTTACTAACATTGCCATTTTTGTTTCTGTTAGACACGTGTGTGGTTCAGAATACCCTATCAAAGAACGGCTGAGATTCATACACGAGAGATAAAATCACTTCACTTCAATATCATTTTTAGGGTTTCTGGCTGCACAAAAATATTGCGATTTTGGTCTGAAAAAAGGCGATTCACTAAAGTTGATCGTATAAGTATGAGAGAATGATTGATTTAAGTTAGTTCTGGTGTTATTACTGTCGATCTAGGATTCTAAAGCTAAGTTGCAGTTTTATTTGTTCAATTTCGTCAGTAAGGTGAGTAAGTTAAAATTAGTTTGTTTAGATTTAGGGGTTTTCATTGATTTGTTGTTTATGAGTTCTTTTATAGTTGAAACTGTGGACCCAGAGGTTAATTTTGTTTTTCTCTTTGTTTTGTTCCATAAATTAGGGTTTTGTTTTTGTTCCTTAAAGCTTTTATGCTTCTTTTTTATTTTCTACCTTTGATGTTGTCGAGTTTGTGATACTTTAATCATAGAATATGCATAACGTATTGTCAATTTTGATATTGTAGTTGTGGTCCTGTAAATGGGTTTAATGTTTGTCCTGTAAATGGAAAGTATTAAAGTGTTGTGTATTTGTATTAAAATACAGGTACATGGATCAGTTATTGAGATACTATCCCAATAATGGTGGACTGGTTGTTGGAAAAAGTAGCAGAGCTGAGCATCACAACCTGCAGAAAATGCCTGACTTTAGGCCTGAAGAAGAGTTGGATTTCCTGCCTATTTTGTTCCCCAAGGAAACTGCAAAACAAGGCAGTCAAGTTGAGTCTGGCAGTCAAGCTATGTCTGGCAATGAGTTTGAAAGTCAATTTGACCCATTATAAAATAATGAAGTAATGTCAATGTTGGATGATGATGAAATTTTTGCAAGTACCTACAAGACAAGTGAGATTGCAAATGAGGCATTCAATATGGATGGTATTCCTGATGAAGAACAAGAAAGTGATGAGGAGGATCAATAGCTCATACATTCACCAGAGATTGATGAAGACCAAGAGATCAACATCACTGGTCAGATTCAAGCTACCTTAGCTTCGACTATTGAATTTAAGGAATTTGTAGAAGTTATACAGAAAATAGATGGAGGGCATAAATTATCTGAAAATCAAGAATTTGTGGAGAAGTTATTTGTTGGCCAACAATGGTTGAGTAAAGAACATTGCAGAACTTATTTGAAGGAGTTGGCTCTTGACATGAACTACTACATGGTTCAAAAGAAGAACAAGGAGAAGGTGCAATCTTATAAATGCAAGGATGAGACTTGTGAATGGAAGATTTACTGCTCTGTACTCCATAACAGGCAAACATTTGAATGTAAATCAGGTGAGTTTTTCCCTTTATAATTCTCTATGTTCCTTGAGAATACCATTAATTGATTCTTAAAAGATTTATCGACTAATTTTTCAAATTTGTAATAACTAATTGATTTGTTCTTTCTTGTTTTAGGTCACTTCATTCATACATGTGAGTCTTATAATGGGATCAAACATCCATTGGCCAATGCAATATGGGTATCCAAAGTGATGCTTGAAAGCTATAAAGCTCACCCTAATTACAAGCCAAGAGACTTCAAAACTGAGGTAAAGCTGAACCACAAAGTCGACATTTCCTATTTTACTGCCTGACATGCTTATCATATGTGTAATGAGAAGATTATGGGTAGTTATGAAGAGGGATATGCATTATTGCCTGCTTTATGTGACCAAATCATGAAGGAGAATAGCATAAATATTGTCAAGTTAAAAACAGACCCTACAAACGATAGATTTGTTTCATTGTGTATTGCATATAGAGTATCATTAGATGGGTTTGTACAATCAGGAAGACCTATACTAGGACTAGATGGATGCCACATGAAAGGTAAATATGGTGGTACATTTTTGGCAATTACAGCTCTTGATGCCAACAATCGTTTATTTCCCATTGCTATTTACATATGTCAGACAGAATGTAAAGAATCTTGGATAGATTTTCTAAGTATAGTGGCAGATGAGTTGAAACAACATAAACAGGCATTAACTTTCATAAGTGATATGAAAAAGGGACTGATCGAAGGAGATGCTAGCAATTTCAGTGCTGTTAATCATTTTCAGAGGTACTGTTTTAGACATCTTTATAAAAATTTCAAAAAATCACATCCCGGTAAGAATTTGGAGTTCATTGTATGGAGAGAAACAAGATCTTTTAGTGTGGTGGGTCACAAAATTTGGATGGAAAGACTTAAAGAGGCGGAGCCTTCTGCACCAGAGTGGTTTGACAGAGAACCAGTTGAGACATGGGCGAGAGCTTACTTTGATAGATCATCCAAGTGTGAGCATGTTACATCAAACTTTTGTGAAGCTTTCAATTCATGGATTGTAGATTTAAGGAAGATGCCAATGTGTAAGCTAGTGCAGAAATTTCATTTGCTTATGATGAGAATATTCTATGATAGAGAACAATTTGGTAAACAAATGCCCGATGGTGGTGTTGTCCTTAGAGTGACAGATATCATTAAAAAGCATTTGTACTTCATCCATGAGTTCAACATACAACCTTCATCTGCTTCAGTTTGGTCAGTTTCTCACACAAAGAAGGACATATCATGGGTGGTGAACCTGGAGGATCATACTTGCACTTGCAATGAATGGAAAGTAAGTGGAATACCTTGTGTTCATGCCATCTGCTGCAGTCTGCATTTCAGAACAAAGGGAAACCATGAAAAGTAAGTGACTTTCTTTAAACAATTGTATGATCTTTTACTAAAGGTATTTGGTCACTTACTATTTGTATGATTATTAAATGTAGATATGTGCATTCTTACATGTCTGTTGACAAATAAAAAGATGTATATGTTCCTTCCATTCAACCTCTGTTTGACAAAGATTTATGGGAAATGAATCCAAGGAAGGTGAATCCTCTAAAATGCACTAGACCACCAGGTAGACCTCGATCTCAAAGAAGAAGAGACAAGGATGAGGGTGGGAGTAGTAAGAAATATATGTGTGGGAAATGCTATGTCTATGGTCATAACATGAGTACTTGTAAAGGAGCAGCCGCTGAAAATCAACATCAAGGTAAATTGCAGCTATAACTAACTGCATTTGGGATATTAGGCATTGATAGCTACTATATCTGAATGCATGTTCTTTTTGTACTTTTCTTTGCAGCTCCATCTACCTTTACATGGCCTCATATAAGGCCTAATCCAGTATTTAGGCCACCTCCAGCAGAACCAGTTAATACTGCAACAAAAACATCACCAACTACAGCTTGCACAAGAGGTGGTACTAAAAGAAAGAGAGGAGTTATTTCTTCAAAGACGCACCAACCCACATCTGCGACTGCGACTGCTGATGCAACACCGGGTCCAGCTGCTACAAGAGGTGGTAGAGGCAGAGGTGGTAGAGGTAGAGGTGGTAGAGGCAGAAGTGCCACGACAACATCAACAGCACCACCAGGTCCATCTTCAACATCAACATCACTACCAGCTCCAGTGTCAACATCAACTGCATCACCTACTCCATCTTCAACATCAATTGCATCATCATCTCAAGCTTCAACAAGTAGTGGTAGAGGTAGCAGAGGTGGTAAAGGGAGTAGAGGAGGGAGTGGATCTAGGGCTTTAGCTAGGGGAAAAAGTGTACATAGAAGAAGGGGTGAGATTATAGGTATGGGAATTATGCAAATAGAGGATCCGAGATTTCCAAGACCACCTACTAGGAGAGGGGGTCGAGTTGTGATGAGAGGAAGAGGCTTATATTCTTCAACAGCTGGAAGGGGAACCAATAGAAGATTCATGGACTGGTTTGGCACACCTGAGCAGTGGGCATCTGATTCTGCTCAATAGAAGATTCTGCAACTGGTTTGGCACACCTGAATATCAATTGAATATTTTTTGTGACTCTAATCAAATGATGGTTAATGATACTCTTTACATCAATTGAATATTAGCTGAATACTTCTTTTATTGAATCTAATTGCAATATATAACTTATTTGTTCTCCATATATCTTTTGTTTTGTTGAATTTGGGTTGCATACTATCTCCATAGGTTTGTAATATGTTTGTCTGAAAATGAGGCTTAAAATGTCTGTGATTCTGTATTTACAGGGGTTTGAAGATGCGACCAAATGGACAAAGAAGCCAGACCGTTGGATTTCATCTAATGTGGACCGTTAGATTTGTTTATGACAAATTTAGGTTGCACGTGAACAACACGTGTTGGCAGACTCTAACGGCGTTACTGACGCCGTCAAGTAAATATAATTACTAAAAATTAATATTATTTTTCTGACAGTCAAGACGGTCAACCACGGTCCTGAGACCCAAACTCTAATTTCAAACTTTTGAAGACCCAAATGCAACTCTGGTCACAAAGTTGGGACCCAAAGTCTAAATATCCCTTTACAATACTCAGGCGTTGAGTATTTATAACTACTCAAGACTTGTCTATTAAGAAAACTACTTACGCGTTTTTAAGAATCATAACTAAACAAGGAAACTAACTAGTTAACTAAATAAGGAAAATACTGTGGTAAGGAGTTGGTACGCAACATCCATCCCTTTTATTAAAAAACTAGGGTTTTCTAATAAAAGATGTAGTGTTGGGAGGAAGGAGCCATTAACGATGGTTAAGTTTTAAGTTTGACAAGGGCATGGTTGGTATAATCTAATTTTTTATTTCTTCTCCCTGGATTTTTTATTGCCCCAACATTGACCCAAATTTAGCCAATTTTTTTCCCTCCTCAAATCCATTTTTTCCCTACTAATAACAGGACTCTTGTTTCGTTTATGTATAATTGATTTAGCGATCCTTACACCTCGCAAATTATTAGAAATAAGGAAATTACATACTAGGACTGATTTGATTATAACAAACAGAAAAAACTATAGCCCGAAACAAACATGCTGCTGGATAAGGAAAAGAGTGGTTGACAGGAAAGAGGCAACAAATTTCACAACCCTATAACCGTATTGCAACAAAGCAGACAGAATATAGTATGTCGTACACACATATGAAATTACTTAACAGCCTTAATCTTTGATTGAAAGGGAATCAACGACGTTGGAAGTTGAAGGCTATTACTAAGCCATAACCAAGCACCATAAGGAGAAATGATGCTGCATTGCTGATGATAAGGCTAATCTTCTTGTACTGGTGGTATTCACGCCGAGATTGTAGAATGAGACATATTAACACACCCAAAAAGTTGCAAAGGAAAGATGCAGTGAATACCCTATTGAACGCTGCTAAGCTGTGTTTCAGAACTGGATCATGGCTTCCAACAACAGCGAGCGCTTGAGTGAAATAGAAGGCCCCAGCGGTTGCAAATGATAACAGGAACGAAGACACCATAAGTAATGCCTCAAGAAACTTGGCCTTGTTTTTATTCGTCCAACATTGAGGATGATGGTGCCACTCATCACCAATACGATAACCACAGCCACCAGATGGACATTCAAAAACTGCTCCAGCATCTTCCTTGTTCTGACAACACTTCTCATGTACATTATTAACTTGCTTGGCTGATTTCAGTGATGTAGAGTCCGATTTCAGTTTAACATCCTCTGCTTCCCCCTGTACTAGTAACAGTAGAATGTTAAAAGGTATAATCTGCACATATAATTTCAATATGTGATTGTTGTCTTGTTACAGGGCTAATGTTTGATAAATCTCCCCCGGGGTTTGAATCCTCTTAAACTCTCCTCTCTCCCTATCACAAGGTCCTAGGAAAATATGGTTTCTATCATCATTCAACAACAACTCAATTCCCAGATAATCTTAAAGCAAAAACAGCCCAATTTTGGGCCCCAGGGTAGCTCCTTGGAAAATTTCCAACAAATTTATCCCAATTTTTACTAGCTAGCATAGCAGAAGATGTAATTTGTTTCGTGTAGATATGCCCAATGCTAACACACACTATGCAATTCTGCAGAAAAATCATAAATATGAAGATTTAGTATCACCACTAACCAGTAATTGAAGCAACGCCCGCACGAACCTACTTGAAGAAGCGCGAAAGCGCCTTGGAAGATTACTTCTGTCATTCTCGTCGTGTCCTGATTCGAATTACAAATTAATCAGCTCTGCAGGAAAAAAAATTAAGAACAAATTTGAAATTTAAAATTAGAAAATCGTTACCGGGAGAAGATAGCTGGACAGAGACTCGGACATCATCAGCGATTTGTGAGGTCGTCATAGTGGAAATATACACCGATCGATTTAATATTAGGCTTACTCCAACTGAATTCAAAATTGATGAAAATAAATAAATCAAGATTAAAGGATAAAAATCATGATTACATAATTTCAGATATAGTTAACAGAAAACTTACAATTTCAAATTGGATCGATTAAAGTAATCCTTCTGCTATGTCTTCTTCAATTTCTTCTTTGCAAATGTTGTCGATATGACCAAAAGAGTGGATAAGAACAAAGTACAGTGCTCAAATCAACAGTGAATTTTGATAAAAAAATTTCTTCCACTACATAATTTTTAAATCAAAAGTATCAAGACTTCAGTAACACCATAAGAAAGATAAATAGCCCTAAGATTCACTGTATCTTCCTCTTCCTTCTCAATCCCCAAATTCTCAGAGTTACCGACTCTCGTTGTCCCTCTATAAAAATTTCCCTGAAATTCACCTTAAATCCCCAAAATCTCTATCTCTACAAATCCTTGGCTAATTCTTAGACGGTACTGAAAAAATCTTCTACTTCGGATTCTTTTTACTGTAAGATTATCATGGTTTTTTTTTATTTATTTTTTTATAGATCTGGATCCTCGTACTAGTAGCAAGATGATTCCACGTGGGATTGAATGGAAAATTGTTTCGTTTGGGCTTTTATGTTTCCTTGAAAGCCCAATAACTGATTTGGAATTTGATTTCACAGGTGGAATTTAAATACCAGCAAAGCAATTTGTTCCATGGATCATCAAACTGGCCGTCCTCTTACTGAAGGAGGTTCCTCAGGTAATTTGAGCATGCTGATAGAAAAATATAACTGTCCCCTTATTGTTTCTCCTTTTTTTTTTTTTTTTTTTTTTGTAGTTTAGGGCAATCACTATCGGTGGGGTTAAACTAAGTCCTATAGGCTAGATTGAGCTGCTAGATTAGCAGGAAAAGTGTTGTATTTCAAGAAAAAAAGTATGGTCTATTTGTTAACACTAGTTCTCTCTTCTAGTATGTGCTCGCAGTTCAATTAGCAATGAGATTGAAGCGTTGAATGGTTCAGCGCGAAAAAATGTCCTTTTCGAAAAATGGTTCAGCGCTGGATGATTTATTTTTTGATCTGATGGCGGAGATTTAAAGCGCTGAACTAAACAGTGCTGGGCGGTGGTCCCTACTGAGGTGAACTGCTAATCTAGCTGCTAGCTTAGCACATCGTAGGACTAAGCCTAATCCCATTTCTATCCCTTGAATATAAGGAAGGGATATGATGGGGTCACAAGGCAGCCTCATTATAGTATGTTTTTATCCCCTTTCTACATGACACAGATGTGTGAATAGTGCAAAACGAAAACTCTAGGTTGGGTAATTGTATAAGTTAAAAGATACTCCCCCGTTCCAATTTAGATGATGTTTTAGGAGTTTTCACGCCGATTAAGAAATAGTGAGAGATATAAAAAAATTCTACTTATACCCTTGAGAGAAGTCTTCAAACATTAATTGCTATTAGTGTATTTGAAATAAATTTATGGTTCCAAGACAAAATTTTAGGGTAGTGTTGGTAGTTTTGTAGGAAAAATATGAAAACTATCAAGTAATATGGAACAAAAAAATAACCCTAAACATTCATCTAAAGTGGAACGGAGGGAGTATAATTAATAGAAAAAAATAAGGAGATAAAAAAGGTAAAAAGAAAAAGAGTAAAAAAGAAAAGTGTCAGGGTAAACTGTGAAAACCAGAAACGGGTACTCAGTGTCCGTGTAAAATACAACGTATAAAACACAATTTTACACAGAATACCTGGATCAGATGCGATCTAGTTAGAACAATAGGGAAGGATATCCCTACGTATGTAGGGATATGGGAGATTATAGTGGTTGCAAATTGATATTTTTCCCTACATATAAGGGATAGGGAAGGGATAACCCCTCCCATAGTGCTTGGCCTTAGAGGCCAGATTTTGTCATGAGGTTTTGATAATTTTCATTGTTTCCTATCAGTGTATTCTGTTAAACAGGAGGAGCTATATGCTCATGTCTTACGATATGCTGCAGCAATGAAACTGGTAAGAAATTAGTGTGGTGATCTATGTTGTTCTTATTTAATTATGGCTTATTCTGATGCAACAAACAAGTCTTATTTGTCCAGCACTCTTCCATGCTATTCTCTAGTCCTGCATATTTATGTAAGTAGAAGAGAACAAGGGCATTTATGAACTCTATATGAATATGTTGTTGTAGAATCCCCATGTGCTCCTGGCAAAAATGAAAGAATTAGAGGAAGCAGAAGCGAATTCGGTAAGCCTTAAGCTGATCTTGTTGTTATTGTTGAATTTTGTATCCGAACTTTAAAAGCATACACTGCAAGAAGCAATATAGTAGATTTTGACCTTGAAGGCTTGAACCATGTGTTTAGGCATTTGTTTGTGTTATGTCTCATTTTTCTGCTCTGGTTATATATATGCAAAACTGTATTGAGTATTTAAACTTTAGGACTATCGATTGTCAGCAAATTCAAATTCGTCTGACACAGTAGAGACTGTTTTTACAAGAAAGCACACTCATACTCATAGCAGTCTATCAACTTATTGCAGTATGGTTTACAAGTGGTAAACACCTCCCAACTTGGTCTCCCCGGAAATGCTCCTCTTTCTGATGGTGCTCCTGCTCGTGTTATATTTTCACCAGTAAGTACACTTACTAAGACCAAATCGTTCTCCGAATATTTCAAGGAGTGTGACTGTATATATAAAGAATTAGAAAATCAATGTATGCGTTGGTGTCAAACAGCGATGGAACGACATACTCAGAAGTGACTACGTATAACCTTGACTATCTCTCCTCCTTACCTGTATTGTAGTAGCAGAAATTCCCCTACCACACCCCTTAAGTGATTTAACTAAATAAACTAAGAAATCATAATGAAGAACATGTAAAGAAATTATATTAAGTTGGGAAATAGATACAGGTATAGAGATAGAACACTAGCTTGGTGAACAGATCACTTTCTCTCTTCTAAAATCCTATCTTTATTTCTATAAAAAAACTCTCTCTCGATTCAATAGTGGTTGGTCGTTTATATAGGAGTTTTACATAGTAGAGGACAGCTAATGAATCCCCTATTTTCGGATCTATCGTGCGAGCTATTCGCTCACTTATATTCGAACAGCTCGTGTGAACCCTTGATATTCGCATAGCTCTCACACTTTACCCGTGATTTGGTGACATCACTGAATCCGTCATTTGGGATATGCCTCGTGCGAACAGTACTTGCTCCTTTATTATTGTATTCGCATGCTCATTATATCATTACTTCGCATATTTCATATAGGAGCGATATTCAGTCCTTACATTTTGCCTCCTCTCTTATTGATCTTTATTTGGAAAGAGCGATGAGAGAACCTCTTTTGAACAGCACTTCGTTCTCTTTCTTTTTATTTTTCGCACCTTATCAATCTTTTCATATTCCTCTCCCGATAATTATCCGAGATCTTGGGCTGAGCGTTCCACGCGTCATTCTCATCGGCTAATTTCTTGACACGTCGTACTTAGTCCTTCCAACCGTCTCATCAACTTCCTTCGCTCATTAATGTTTACAGTTCCCCAAAAAGAGCAAAACCCTCCTTTAAATATTCATACGCTTTCTCGTGTCTTTCTTTTTATTTTCTTCTCCCATTTTTATCTTCTTTAACTTTCTTCTCCTTACCATAAATAATCTCTTGATCTCTGATTCTCAACCTTTCTCCTCTATTTTCCTTCTTATCTTCGCTCCCCCCTTTTTATTATACTGTTCATCTTGGTCATCTTGATCCACTTCGTTGTCTTGATCATCTTCATCATCTTCTAAGTCTCAATTTTACAAGATTTTTAATGGGGCATAAAGCTGGATGGAAAATGACCCAGGAATTCAAGAGGCTCAAAGTCGAACTTAAGGATAGGGGTTTTACGTTATCAGTCCCATCTTCTTCCGGATCTACTGTGGCTCTCGGCTCTAGATGGTGTGAGATGGATCAATGGAGCGATTAGAAAGTCATCATATATGTGGGAGTACAACTTCGCGATGTTCTTCCCATCCCTCTCTTAGACCTGTGAATTCTTATATTTTATGAAATACTAACCCATAAGGACTTCAATCGCGCGATCTATCAGCCGAGTGGTGATGCCATTAGGATTATGGTCGAGTTCGCTCGTCGTGTGGCTGGACTCTGTTCCCTCTACCCTAAAGAGCATATGAATATATTGTATGCTGATCTGGAAATTAATCCCACTGATTACACTATCGAAAGTTTCTTTGCCAATTATGAAGTAATAATAATGTAGAGCGAGTTATCTCGCTGGGCTATTCGCCTGGGGAGGAAAGATGGCGTCGCAGACAACGAAAGGATCATGCCATATGTGGACTTCCATAACAAGATTAATAACTCTGGGTGAAGGTCACATGACCAAAATTGGGATACTTTCCCAGTCCTTCTTGAGGGTCCTTATGTTACTGGTTTTAGTTCCGATGGGTCAATAAATCCCCTTCCTGAGGGTTTCTTTGCTCGTTCCATATGGGAATTCAATTGGCCCGAGCTATCTGATGTGCTACTCATTTTATGCTTCGTTTGTTTATATATTTCCATTTGTTTGTTTACTCCCTCTTTCCCTCACTAGTTTTTCTTATCTCCAGATTGCCAAGTTGAAGAAAAAGCTTGCATCTAAGGGGAAACGAAGTACTTTGGAAGCATTACGTTCAATCACTAATGAAGTAAGAAATACCTCTGTTCGAATTTTAATAATATTGTTGCCTCTATTCCTTATCTTTATTTGTGTGTGAAGGCGTGCGAACTCAATGTTGATGATGAGGTGGCTGATGATTCTTCTGAGACTGAGGAAGATGTTTTGATTCTTGCGAAAGCTAAAGGAAAATTTGTAGTTTCTAGGCCCGCTGCGAAAGTTGATAATAAGGAAGAGAAATATAAGAAGAGAAGAAAAATCACCCATGCTTCTTATTCTCCAACTCCTCTAGTTTCAACTTCTCAAGAGAGAGAGCTCCCGTTTCCTAATGAGTCTGCCTCAACCTCTCCTATGGCTCAGCTGTCTCTCATCTTCAACGACCCCTTTTCTGTGGTTGATAATGATGCCCTAACCCGCCCGTGTGCAAAGGTATTGTCTATATGCGATGCTCCCACACTTAGCCATGAATTTCTACGTGGATCTTCCTCAGCTATATCTACAGAATTCTTGTTTTCCCTTAACTCGTTGGTATGTTTAATCTTCTATTTTATGAATTTGTTTCTTGTGAATACTCTGTCTCCGCATCCCAATAATCTGGATCTTTATGTTTTCACAGGATGCGCGAACTTCTTTTGCAGTTGCTGATTCAAAAAAGAAGAATCATTCACTTGAGGTTGAATGTGTGAAGCTTAGGGAAGAACTTGCACGAAAAATGCAAGAAGCTGATTCACTTCGCCAGAGAAATAATCAGTTGATAGGTATACATTTTTTGTTCACGTACAGTATCTTGTGACATCTTATGACATCATTATATTCTTCAACTACTTAATTCTGCATAGGTTTTTAGTTTTTTTGGTGAGGCGGTTAATCTTCCCAAATATAAAGATGCTCTTCTGGAATGTCTTGATGTTTCGTTGAATAATCTTCCTGAGTGGGGCTTTGATAACCTTAGTTTGGAGGAGCTGGGATCAAAATATGATGCCGTCATGTGTGACCATAAACCTTTTCTAAAAACTAGTAAGAGCTTCCAAAATCGTGCACGCGAATATAAAGAGAAAATTAACATTTTGGAGGCGAAGAAGAATAGCCTTATTACTGAGAAAGATCTGGCAATTGCCAATGGTAAGAAGGCTTTAAAGGAGGTTCACGAAACTCTGCTCAAGACTCAAATAGAAAGGGATCGTGCGATAAATGAAAAAGATGTTGTTCTATCTCGTGAAAGTGAAATTCGCTCACGTATTCTAATAGAGAATAATGCGTAGTTTGAATGGGCCGCTAGAGTTCTTGATAATGCTAGGTTGGGGTTCGCCACAAATGTTAAATTAGAGTTTGACCACACAGCTTTGGTTAAAACCATCATTTTCGAGAAATAAGGCTTCCTTTTACTTTTACTAAGATGAATGTTAATTTAGAGTTTGACCACACAGCTTATGGCATCTTTATATTACTTTGTGTGTGAGTCTTATTCTTGTCGTTATCTCTTCACAGCTGCTGAGCAGGGGTTCCTTGAAAAGGAGGAGAAGTATCTCAAGGATATTGAAGGTCTGCAAACGAAATCATATGCTGAAATTCAAAGAGTGGAAGCGAAGTTTCTCGCACGTGACACGAAGTATGGCAGACTCAAGAATAAACTTAAAGCTATTATCTCCAATTTGACAAAGGATGCTACTCGCATTCATGACGAAACTCTTAAAGATGAAGTGACTAAACTCTGTTTTGTCCATGACATTCCTTTTCCTGATCATTATGTATTTGAGGCTCCTTCTCCCAATGAACAAACTTCAGATATTTCTGATAGTGACGTTGAGCAGGAAGATTCTGACGAGGAGGATTATGATGCTGAAGCTAGTGAAGACAGTGCTGGCGAAAATTAGTTGTATAACTTTTTCTTCTTTTTCATGCTCCTTTGTTGTACATACACTGGTTAATCTTTAGTGTCTTTAAAGAATTGCTTCTTCCTTGTCTATTTTTATATTTCCTCTGTATAAAAGCAAACGAGAATTCTTTGCAGATGTAGTCTCAGAGCATATATGTTTCTTTGCTTTTCCCCACCTTCACGGTATCATCAGATGTCGGTTGTGCTTTTTCTTTTCCTTCACTTCTTGACTTATCATATAAAATCCATAAATAGGTGACTTTCTCGTTCTCATATTCGCACCGTCCAGGTATCCATGTTAGTGATACTACCTCATCTATAGTCAACCAATGACCTTAATTTCCACCAACACAAATTTCATTGCAACATAATCTGTAGTTCAGAAAGACGAAGAAGCCTATGTAAGCATAAGATGTAAGAACTGAAAATGAGTTCTATCACAAAATGGTCATTGTTATCATAAATTATAGCCATTAAGTTTTTTTTTTATTTCAATCAAACTAATGAAAGTTAAATGATACTTGTGCATATCAGTAGTTCAACTGATTGGTCAAAAAGAAAACAAATGAACTAAAACTAGTTGTTAAAAATTGTACTTCCCCCCACATTGTTCTACATTTTGTTTCTTTATCAGGTGCTTCCAGATTTGGAATTTCATCAACGTATGAAGTCCTGCAGCAAGACCAACTAAAATCTTTCTTACTATTCCATAATGGTGTCCGTGCAATCCCACTCGCACCTATGATACCTTGTAATCTGAGCATTCAACAATTGAAGAAGAAAATGAAATACATATGGATAGCAATTATGAAACCTATGAGATGGAAAAAATCCACAAATGCAATCTAATTCCAATGAGTTACATGATCATTGACTGAAAGTATAATTTAAGTAGTTAACAGAATAAAGTTTCAAGTAGTATAGTACACCACTCTATCTATCACATAAAGTACAAACTGATGATATATAAGAGAACAAAGTGATCGATGGTTAAAAAAATAACCGTTCGCATTACATTAAAGCACATAAAACTTGGTAACAACCGAGAATATTTCCACTTTATTCGTCTTTCGAAATCACTTTACTTCCACTGTAGTCGTGTTTGTGCTGGACACCTTGCTGGGAAGTAGTGGGTGGTCATGGCATTTGTAGATGTAACTGTGCATATACTTCACGGCCATAAATTCATTAAGCTGGTTACCGGACACTTTCTTAATCGCCATCTGTGTTGGTTGACGTCTTTAGTAGATGTAGTTATGAATATATTTTACGTCACATAAATCCATATATATATCAGCGTCTTCAAACACAAAAAGCAAAATGGAACAGAAAATTCTTAAAGACCGAAATCTAAAATAACTTAAACTTGACAGTCAAGCAGGCTCAAGCAACTATTAAGGGAAAGAAAGATTGAACGTGGTTGTTTAACACACGAAGGATAGTTACAAACTTCAGAGAAGAAACAACCGAAACACAACAAAATCCTAAAAACATTGAACTGCAAAATACGAAAACACAATAAAGCAACAACAACCGAAAATTAAGATAGTGAATTTCAGTAAAAGGGTAAACAACCAAACCTTGATCTTCCGAACACCGATGGTATTCACTGCAGAACAAAGAAGTATGAAATATAATTAGGTAATGAAAAATCAACGAAACTAATTTCTTACATTGATTGTGGTAGAGAGGAAAATGTAAAAGAAGAGATTTGAATGCGGTTAAAGGAAAGATTTCTTAACGAAAAACATGAGGGACGAAATGAAGTGTTCAGAGTTGGCATTGGGACGAATTTATAAGAAAGCATTGGGCAAGTTAAGTAAGTTAGGAGTTGGTTTCCATTTTTTAGGTTAAACTAAAGATAGAATCGTGGGTTAACAAAAATTTCTCCACGTACTGAAACTGCCAAAACTGAACAATCAAGATTAGATTTAGCGGTGACACGTTAAAGAATGTTACAACTTTTTGTCGACCAATGGATTACACTGGATTGCACTTCCCCAGATCAAAAAGGAACGGCCAGATCTATCTCCAGGACAACCGACGGCGGATTGGAAAAAACACCACTCTGCTATAGATTAGTGATAGCACAAATATTTTCCTTTTCTAACAACCCATGTTCTTGAACAATTCATCAATGAGAATACTATCAATATTTGAATTATTGCATATGTGCGAATATCAAAATTATATGGATTATTATACACGTGCGAATACTATATGTATGTGATTTATTGTGCCTGTGCGAATATCATATGAATGGCTATCTCACTGGGACGAATATCAAAATCTTATCTTATTTTTCATCCCATTCCTTCCTCTGGTATTTGCTACAGTATTGGTTTTGATAATGCATATTGTGATTATACTTACTATTTCTATATGGTATGATCGTTCAATTTCGCAGGTTAATACTTTGTGTGTTTGTTCTTTATAAAAGAAGTTATGCATGCGAAATACTGAATGTTGTTTTGATTTCATGAAATATTCTATGTATGCGAACATAACAGACTTTTTTTCTTTTTGATCATGTGATAAGGGTAAGCGAACTAAAGAGGAAAAATTATACGTGTAATAATTATATTAGTATTTTGTGTTTGATAATGAGGTCTTATTGAGCCTCCGTAAGTAAAGGACTTAACCAGCCTCCCCTATTGATTGGACTTATTCTTACCTCGGGGTATTATTTTGGTCGTGCGATAGAGTCACGGGACGTCTTTACATTCTTGTGTATTGACCCCTTGACCCTTTCTTATCATCTTTCGTATTTTTACCTCGGCAGGATATATATATGTGCGAATACAATAAATTTAAATAATCCCATGAGTAAAAGTCTTATGATATTAACATTATTGACACAATTCAGCTCCCTATTGGAGGTTGACGTTCTTATCTTCCCCCTGGTTGATTTTTCAAGGAAGCGTACCCCTACCGGGTTGGAGTGATCTCTTCCCATCCAGTGATACAACAACCAGATGTTTTCGTGGCCTTTAATCCCTCTGCCAATATGGCTTATGGTTTCAAGACCGCACCCTAAGTGGGGTTTCTTGAGGACCGTGTGTATCATAGCCAAGACTTTCCAAGAATGGAGAGGTATGCTCCAGACGCCCCCAACACTCTCAACCATGTACCGTGGCGCCTTGATCGAGTTTTTACACTCCATGATAGGGAACTTAATACCTTAGTTTTTCAACTAAGGAGTCCCTACCAGATAGGCTTTTATTTCGCCCCCACCTTCCATGACTAAGGATCTAGGGATGGTATGGCTTTCGCCCGAGCCATGCATTACTAGGTTTTCCCCAAATATGACGTGCGATAGGGCTTATGTATATTTCCTCTTGCATATGTGTGAACTAAGGTGCACGCCACAATTGGATGCCTAGCCTCCCTAGTTACATGTTTTTAAATTTATTGGCCCCTATTGAGGTCTTATTCATGAGGTTTTATCGTTTCCTCGGTTTCTTACTTGTATGTTAAGAACATATTTTGTATTAGAATCAAAATCTTTTCATTAACTATTTGTGCTTGTACAATACTGATTTTGTTTTTCTTTTTATTCGCACTTACTAGAGTGCTTTACTGATGTACTCTGGTAACGTTTCTGAAATGTTACTCCTTTTCTGTCTTTGTTTGTTTCACACCACTTATTTGTAATAGTGCTTTAGATGCTTTTGGTTGTAAAGTCTACTCTCCATTTCCTCCATATTTCTGTTGTCTCACTCCATTAAGTTGTACATTCCGTTGCCTACATATTTCTTCACCACATAAGGACCAAACCACGGTTCTTTCCAATTATTATTTCCTCTATTTTTCAAAAATGGTGGTACTTCGCATATAACCAATTCCCCTGATTAAAATTTCCCCTTTGCTGATCTATTCGCTTGTACGTGCCTCACTGTAATGTTCGTAAGTATTCTCCTTATTTTTATCTTTCGCCCCTTTATCTTATGCATGTGATGAGTCTTTGCTATTATGGTAAAACTCCGTGCCTTCATCCTTTTCTATATATTTTATCATCAATCTTTTGCATCTCTTTTCTTCTTCTACATCTCGCTTCCAGTTTCTCCTTTTGTTCGCACGAACTTTACTTTTCTCAACATTGATTTCGTTACATGATTTGGCTTCATTTGTATCTCCTCTTATGATTCCTATGTTGTGGGTCAAGGTAAACTTAATACACTTATGGTAAGTAGAAGCCACGCACAAGATGCTTTGTAACCATGGTCTCCCAATTAATGCATTGTACGGAGATTCAACATCCACCACACAAAATGTTATTTCTGTCGAGATTGTCTTTAGAGGAATTCGCATTGTAATCTCTCCATTTGGTTTATTAGCGGATCCATTAAAGCCATAGATCTTGTAAGTCGAGGAGATTAAATCTTCATCTCTTCCTCCCATAGTTTTGTAGGTGTGATAGAACAAGATGTCAACGGAGCTCCCAGAATCAATTAATATTATGTTGATTTCCCACGTTAACTCTTCTTCATCTTCTTATTTATGTGGCTTTTCGCTTGATATTATTTCTAGTCTAACCACCAGGGGACTTTCTTGGAGTTCACCTCCTCCAGCTACTTCTTCTGCACTGAAAGTGATTTGTTGCTTCTGCCATTTTGCGAGTTTTGGTATCTTTGCTAAGTTCATTAATTCTTTTCCATTAGCATCTCTTGCATATACTTGACATAACACATTATCATGAAAATCCTCAATAATTTTAAATGAGTGTATTATTGAATTGGAGCACAAATTATTTGCATTCGATCCAACTTCTATGAGGAACGTGTTTTTTTCCTTGATTTTCTTCTGACGACTCTTCTCTTTGTGGTGGTTGTATTGTTGGTGATGGTGGCATTTGGGTAACCAAGAAATGGTTAAGCTTTCCTTGTCCAATTAATCTTAATATTATTCGCCGTATGTTCTTGCAATTGTTTGTCGTATGGCCATGGAACATATGGTAGGCACAAAACTCTTTACTCCTCATTCCTGATGGTGGTTCTTGGACGAGATTTGGTGGTGGAGTTATCTCTTCCATCAGGATGATAGCTTCCATATTTTTTCAATGGTTGTGTTAAGGGGTGGAATTTTGATTTCCTCATGAACTCTGTAACTCGCATCTTGATTATAATATCTCATGTTTCCACCGTACCCGTCTCCATAGTTGTCATATCTTGCAACTTTGTTATTTCCTCCACGACTGTTATATTGTCTTTCCCTGTATTATTATTCGTACATTTGTTTATCCCTGCTACTCATTACTACTTGCTTTTGTTGATCTTCTATGGTGAGATTCTCTTTGCTTCCATGTGAAGTGCTGTCAACAGTGTTTGACATTTTTGGTAGCAGACTCACGTTTGTCATCTTCTTGCTCGTGTTTATAACAGGATAAGACTCCATATATCGCTGTTTTTCCTCAAGTGCAACATATTCCTCTTCGTACTCGCGCAACTCTGTCATTGTTATTCTGTCCTTTATCTTGAATATTTGTGTAAATAGCAAGTTAGTAGGAAACAATGCGTTAATGAATGATAAGATGAGATTTCTCTCATCTACTCACCCTGCCATTTTGCTACTCATTGTTCTCCATCTATTTGTTATATCTCTCAAGCTTTCATTTATTCTTCTTCGCAGGATGAATGCTTTCTCGATTCTTGGCTTTTGCATACTGCTACTAATGTATTGGCCCAAGAATAAACTTTGAAGTTGATCAAATAAGTTTATGGATACTACTGGAAATCCATCGAACTACTTTAAGGCTTCCCCAGTGAGGTTGGCTCAAAAATACTTACACAAAACCACGTTATTGTTTTCATATTGTAGTAAAGCTAGACTGTATGTATTTATGTGTTGGATTGCACATGTTGACCCATCAAAGATGCTAGGAAATGTTGGTAATGTGCACTTTATTGGTCTTGTTATTAATTGTATTTGTCGTGCGAATGGTGTTCGAGCTGCTTCCTCTATAGATTCTTCTAATTGTCATCTTCCTCCATCTTTTCCCTTTACTAATTCTCTTAGCACTGCTATTTCTCTTAAAACTTCACCAGCCGGGAGTGTGTCTTCCTGTTGTTACCTAGGTCTTTCCATCCTAGCTTACCTCAATCTGTTCTCGTGCTTGTTTTGTCGTATTGCTTAACTAATTCGCATCACTCTTCATCATCTCTTCTTTGTATGCGTATTTTCCTTTCGCTTCTTATATGCTCTCTCACTACACCAAAAGAGCTATTTTGGAACGGATAGACGTGTTTCTAAGAATTTAAGCAACACCAGAGTACGTTGCTAATCCGGTGTAACAAATTATTGTGCAACGTCACAGTACGTTGCTCAAATTAAATATAGCAACGTTTTTTACCATTGCGCACCTCTTTTACCAACGTTTTACTTTATAATTTGAGCAACGTATTCCTCAATTTGAGCAACGTATTGGATTAATTTAAGCAACGTAAACATTTAATTTGCGCAATGTTTCTTTGGATTAGACAAATAGTTAAATAGTTCCACTAAAAATTCTGCAACATTATCTTGTTTTTTGTACCGTTGCTCATTGAAGCAAGTGAAAGCAACGTATTAAATATCCAACGTTTATATCCGTTGCACAATTTTTACAGGTGAAAAAACAAAATTCCGGCATATTTCTGCACCTGCATAAATATACCATTCCAGATTTTTGCACCTGCATAAACCATTCTAGATCAATTACAAGACCCAATTTTTCATACAGAAGGAATAAACACATTATCATCGTCACAAACATATAGTTGATTATCACAATATAGAACTATACATATATATTCGTATCAACTTGCAAAATATGAACTCCTCATAAGCACTTAACAGATGACTATCATAAACCCATACAATATATTGGTTGATTCAAAGATTGTACGAAAGGTAGTTCAAAAGAATACTAACCTTCAGTTGTTTACATATTATAAATGAGAAGTCCTTACGGATTCCAACACTCTTGTAATGGTGGAAGAAAATTAAAATCAATCCTACAAAGTACAAGACCGGATTAGTTTGATACGGAAGCCTCATAGTTTATTGACAAAACAAAATGTTGACACCTCAATTCAATTTAAAAAATTTGCACAAAAACTCTCTACAACCTAGACAAAGATCAATCGACATATAGATAGAAGTTCACATAATCCAAAAGTAGTACAAATAAACATATGCATAGCCCTGATCACGGCAAAAGAACACTAAACCACTGACCACTGGACTCGTATACTATCTGCATGAATCCATGATAGACATGGCCATGATCTTGGCGAATACACAATACTTGAACAGAACAAGCTAATCAACCAACACATACCAAAATGATAAGGCTTCCATAACAAAGAAGCACCAAAACTATACACTCAACTGGCCCTAGTTATAACCAGTGATACACTTACCTGATCATTGTGAAAATTTTACTGGGAACTCATACAAACATACGTTACATTTCACAAATTTTTCAGATCAATCTAACGGTCAGATTATGCAAAATGGGGCATACAACAGGCCTGGTCTGTGGTAGAAATATGTAGGTGCAGTCTACAATATAAGTCAGATTATACCATGTAAACACACACATGTATGAGCTGGTACTTGAAAGTTCTATTAACCTGATATCGGGGTAGATGGGCATGTGTGATACTCCAGATTATTGTGAAATGGCTACCAGACGCAATTCAACTAACTATTCTGATCCCCTCCTAGAAGGAAGTAATTGTGCAAGCTACTGATTCACGGACTTAGGAAAGTTCAATGCCTAATTTCTAACAGTCTGTTGTGCTCTTCCAAAGTCTTGATTTCTATAATGCACGGACTCCATATGTATCATAAACCTGCACAACAAATACAGGGCATAACACTAAAGATGGGATTACACTCTTCAATATATTTTAGTTAATAAGCACCCTGTACTATCACCAGAAATGTAGCCTCGGAAGATCACATTTCTAATATTTATATGTGAGTATAATACTTAAGTAACTTCAATAGCATGAAATAAAATCAAGTGAAACTAGCTAATAAGTGAACTGATTTACACAGAATTACATTTACAGCGGTCATGCGGAGCATACAATAATAGTTTGACATGAATGTAAATTGAAAATGAAGATGAAGAAACGATAACAGGAAAAACAAATTCTTATTATACCCAAATTCTTATCCAGGAAAGATTATATTAATGCTCAAATTTATGACTTAATTATACACTGGTTATCTAATTACATGTAAAATCTTACAAAATTGAGGGAATGACAACAAAAGCACAAATCTTAAAGAGTTAACGTCTTGTGAGAAGTAATTAGTGGAATTTCTTATTCCAGCATAGTTGATTACATACTTATTTATGACAAAATACAAGTGATTTACATGGATAAAAATGG